>LQMS01002240.1:0-27597 GCA_001657455.1 Spathaspora girioi | reverse complement strand
TTTTTGATGATAACGAGATCTTGAGGAATGTTCATTACCGTACAGAAGATCAGTTCGAGATTATCTTATGAACCACCAAGGAAAAGATTACGTGAGGAAATGACTCCGCAACAGAAGCTTCACAAATTTGCCTGTAAGTTTAAACTACCTGAGGTTCTCATGAATCGAGGTGGAAAGTATTTGAAGCAGGCTTTAGCCACATTTGAATGTCGACGAGGGTATCTGTAACAAATGTTTTGCGAGGCATGATGGAATTTATTGTAACAGGAAAGGCTTCCATACATTGTTGTTGCAACCAACCAAAAACTAGCACATTCAAAAAGTGAGCTAATGCAAGGTCATTCTGATCCTGCGGGTAGTTGCTATGGAGGCCCAGTATTTGGGTCAGACACGTCGGTAACTCCGTCTGATTACACATACTTCCGATGTCTATTCAAGGAATGGTTCTATAATTGAAACTTATGAAACGGTTACTAACAAGGAAGTTGCAATTATCGAACCTGATGTACTTGTTTTGGCTGATGGGGAGGATGTCAAACAAGCCTACCGAAACATGAATCTATGGCCACTCCATTTGCTCCTCTACGATATGGCTTTATCAACGAGGAGAATATGGTAGCTGCAGCAGGTTGTGGTTTTGGAAAAACCATGCTCTGTGAATTGGTAATCAAAGCTCACAAATTAGCAAGTGAGAGAAAGGGGAGCAAGAAAATTGTCAATTATGTTTGTACCTTATGATGCACTTAGAGTTGATGCAATGTCAAGGTTCAGAAGAGCTAATTTGGTAGTATGTCATACGAATGAGTTTCCATTGTTTGGGTCCAGATGTCCAGATGTGTTTGTTGGGTGTTATGAAGCTATAAAGTCTGAGAATTTCATAGATCTCCTAGCTAACTTTAGGGGTGATAACGGGAGGAAGTACAGTCTTGGAACAGTCTTTTTCGATGAATGGCATACCTTAATGAATACATGGAGGGGTTATGACAAGTTGAACATGACTTTTTTTATAGAGCTATGTTGATTTCAGCCACTATTCCCAAGAGGTTTAATGTCAAAGTGAAGTGTGATAGGCATATTAACCTAATTAATTCTAATCCACTTTCGATGGGTTTCCAGACCTCAACCGGTTTGGGGTGACGGAAAAATTGAAGAATATGTCAGGTTGTTGTTGCAGAAGTTTTTAGAAAGGGACAGGCAAGATATTTGTTGTTTTTTGACGATAAGGATTTGCAGGTTGAGTATAATTACTGGATTTGCAAAGAATTTGGTAAACTGATTCCAGTAATGATCAACTCGGATATTGGTGACAAACAAGATTTGATTAGCAAACTATGGGGGAGTTTCTATTGGGTAGTGTGAGGTGTTGACTTACCTCGAGCAATTTACTTGTCAATGGTGGTGTTTCAGTTTTAGATTATATTCAGATCCAACGCACCAGAGGGAGTGCATCAACCAATGTGTTGATCCAAATGTCTGATAAACGAAGTAAGGGCATTAACATCACTAAGCTTGGTTTAGTTTCTCATGCAAGATTCCCTGGTTGTGAATATATCTCGGATATCTTCATTACCCTTGTCATATAACTTCTTGCTTGGTTCAACTTTGGTTCCATTAACATATAATACCAGATTCCAGTTTTCCAAAACATTATACTTGTTATCCTCCTTCAATTGCCAATAAGTATTTTGAAAGATTGGAACAATGTATGCAAGATTCTACCACTTCTGAAGATAATAAAGATTTTGATGCCGCTGAATTATTGGCGAATTACACATATTTTGAAGGGTTGTCAATCCAAGCAACTTGTAACCGTGAACAAAGCAGAACCATTCAATTGGTTTTTTCGTTTTCAATTGTGAACAACAAGAACTTTTTGTTGACATTTCAATGGTGGACAGCGAGATCAAGAACAGTCATCTTGCTGTAATGTTTCAAACTATTGCTATAACCAGTAAGAATTTCACCTTATTAAAGCAATTAGAAAGATTCATCCGCTTACAGGATGGTGAAAGGTTACTCTGATGTCATGGCTGATTCAGATGATATCTCCCCAAAGGACCAAACTTAAGACTGCTTTCTTCAATTGCAGTACTTGTTATCTGGATATTTTGGATTGTTTTATACATGGTTAAATATTAAATTTTCTCTTTTTGGTAAGCTGTTCTAATTGGAAGACACGCGAGTGCATTGATCTAACCATTTATTTATTTCATGATGAAGAATGATGATATTGTACTTGATGAACCTTGACGATGATCTTTTTCATTCCAACCACTTGAAATACAAGATTTTGCAACTCTTTAAGTTCTTCTCAAAAAGGTTCAAAACTAGGAAGAACCAACGACATGGTGGTCTGGAAAAAGAAAGTTGATCAAAAATAAAATCATACGACATCAGGAGATTTTTTGAACAACCTAGTTTAACAACTTCAAGCATCCTTACCCGTCGCAGGTAACAATGTTTATCCTAATTATCCTAATTTGGAGAAATATTTTTTATCTTTTTCAAAAAAATAAATTCTACTATTGGACCATAATCTAGGCTTTTCAATTAGATTTGTTTAAAAATGCTCAAGGTTGTTAGCAACAGTTGAAAAATGCAAACACCACCATCAATCTACATACAAGACCTCCCAAACTTAGAGCAATTCCGAAATTGGGCTTATTTATTGGGCTTGCATGGGCTGATTGATGTTGGTCATAATTATTAAATGAGAAAGTGAACATACTAAATCAGTAAATTAAATCGACTTACGAGGGTACCTACGGCTTCAAATTCTACAATATCTATACATTATCCAGTTCTTTAATTTGGTTGCTAATTCTAAATCTTTACAACATTTTAAAAATGAAAAACTAGCCGTCAGTTGAACTTTATATGAATTCATCTTCTATTCATCTCTATTTACATCTAATAACCACCTATTCCTGCAATAAAGGCCAAGGACCATGTCCTAGACATACCATTATCTATTAAAGCTGGGTTCCAATTCTCAGCAGCAAACCAATCCCAAGCTGACTTTGGATCAAAGAGTGCTTTATTGAGCATTAAAATTCCTTTCCAACCATCAGGAATTCTATCAACTATAGCAGACAATTTCTGGTCCCATTCTTCTTTTACAAATTTTGGACTTCTTATATATGATGAAATTGGAGTAATTGGCAACATGTGAATTCCATGGATCCATTCATCTCCAATTGTACCTCTCCCGAAATATGTTGCAAAGTCGATTTTATTTTCAAACAAGATTCCTGAAACCTTATTTCCTATCAATTTCGCTGGTTGAATCTTATTATCATCAGTGTAAAGCATGTACATATTCATTGCTCTCTTCATAATCGCAAGCATCAAGTTTGCTCGCTGCTCCATGGATTTGTCACCGGTTACAGTCGCGTAGAGTTTCATAGCGTACGCGAAATGATAATCTTCTGAAGTGGATTCCTCGTCTTTTCCATCACCCGAAGCAAAAATACCATGAGCAAAAGAATGACCATGGTACCAGTCAAACGAACGTGACTCTGGGAAATACTCATCTGCGTAAGGATTGGCTGTGTCTCGCAAAAGAGTATTTGCATATTTGTAAACTAAATCACCATTACTGTGTAGCCAGTTTGGATCAATATGTGCAACAAGAGCAATTGCATGAATGTGATATCCATAGTGAAAGTGATGGTCGTTATAATTCGAGTTTCCAAAATCGGCACCTGGTTCTGCACTTGAAATTAATCCTTTCCATGTGATATCATAAACCAAGGGGAATTTTTGTGTGTTTTTGGCAAATATTTCAATAGCTTGTTTAACTATAGGGAGAACTTGGCTTGTTAAGTTGTCATCTTGTAATATGAAATGACAAACGTAGGCTATATAGGCAAATTTATCAAGAATTTTTCCTGAAGTATACATTGAGTCAATGTTGGCCATACCAATAATATCTTGGTTAATTTCTTGTGAAGAAACCTGCCGGATCAATGTCTTTGCTTGGTCCGAATATCCTAAGTTTGTGGAAAATGAAGACCATGGCTCCCATGTAATATCTACTGGAAGATCCTCTTCCATACTAAGTACATTTGTTTTGTAAGCCCTCATTTCTCCTTTAGTAGGTGAGTCCAAAATTAATTCCGTTACAGTTTTTGTCGTTGCTTCAGTCAATGATTCTTGGTGATGAGGAAGACACCAGACTAACCCTGATCCAGTTCTGGAACTTCCATTTGTGGCATAAGAAAAATTGTAAATACTTTGGGTGCCAGATACAGTTGCAGAAATTTTGGCAGATTGCTGATAACAACCTGCAGTATCGTCATATCCTTGGGAGATACCACGGGCTATTTGTATTATTAAATTGTTCCTTCTGTCACCCACAATATTATTTGGATCTCTGAGAGACAACTCAACTTCCCCGTCAACATAAATTGACCAGACTACTTGATTAAATAATGTCACCTTATATTTTTTGATATTTCCAACATTGTTCAACTTTGTAAATTCTTGAAAACCAACTTGTGAACTAATTATAGGTTTCAGATTTTCATATATCGATGTAATAAACCCCATTCCTTGAACTAAAGGAAATACAATTCTTCCTCCTGTTGAACTTGAAAGCAATGCAGTAACAGAGAATTTCTGATGATTGTCTAAAGTCAATTTTATGTCATTGTTGGTAAAACTTTCAGCGGATAATACAAACGATTTAATCTTGGGAGGGTTGAAATAATATTGTGCAGTTCCAGCATTTGGATCAGGACCAAAAACTCTTTGAGATGCTTCTGTATGATTAAATGCTAATCCTGGAACTTGGTCTAGGTCATTCGTATACCAAAGTGAATAAGGTAATGTCCATATAGGACAAGTTTGGTCACCTAACGTCAAGTTGTTATAAAAGTTGTTTGTTTGAATGGGAGAATCTCTCTCTTGACATGAGCAACCTACTGGCAATTGATTGTGTTGGACTCGTTTGAATATTTCAGGGGGCAGTTCAGATATTATGGGACTTGCAAATATATTGTCTTTGCTGTCGTTAGATTTGTCAGGAATTGGAAACTTTGGCCTGGTGTATTTCTCAGTTTTGTTATGATGTAAGTCTAATCGATCAAACATCTTCTTCAAATCTTTAACCCCCATTTTTGGTGATGAGTTGATTATGACATGTGAAACTTTTGTCTAAATTTCAAGTGTGCGAAATTATACGCAAGCAATCGTATTTCTTGATTTGAATTCAGGAATAGACTATCTATGAATGGAATTCCACTCTATTGTCACTGAATTATGGTTGTTTTGACGAAAAGTGGCTTACCTATAGCGGCCTTCCTAATTGGGAATAAATTCCGTAATCTTATTTCCGCTCCATTATATAAACTACACCAATTTCTTTAAAGATATTGAGTTCTTTCCACAACCAAAATGCTATTCTCGAAAATAATAGCCATTGCTGCTGTTTTATCGCTTGTCAACGGCGAAAATGATCCCAAGTTAGTTGAAATTTGGGGTGATTATTGGCCATTCCAAGGTATAAATACTTTTGCGCACTTGGAACATTTCACTTGTTTAACTGATAAGGATCAACATTTTGATGTGGGAATTATTGGTCTTCCTTTTGATACTGCTGTTTCATATCGTCCAGGTGCAAGATTCGGCCCAAGAGCAATAAGAGCTGCTTCTCAAAGACAAACCAGCTTGAGAGGTTTTAATACACGAGCTATGTTTAATCCTTACAAGTCTTGGGCCAAAGTTGTGGATTGTGGAGATATGCCAATTACTCCTATGGATAACTCCCTCGCTTTCAAGCAAATGGATCTGGGGTTTGAGGAATTGTTATTAAGAAGAAAATCAGTTCACGATCTGAACGTGCCTCCTAGGCTTGTTGTCTTAGGTGGTGATCACTCTGTATTGTTACCCCACATACGTGCCTTGAATAAGATATATGGTCCGGTAAATATTGTTCATTTTGATGCTCATTTAGATACTTGGAGTCCTGATAAATATCCATCCCATTGGCACTCGGAACAATCTGAATTGAGTCATGGTTCAATGTTATGGAAAGCTTACGAAGAAGGTTTAACCACAAAACATAATGTACATGCTGGTATCAGAACCAAGCTTGCAGGAATTGAAGATTTGCAAGATGATGATTCTCAAAATTTCCTTAGAATTGAATCTGATGACATCTGGTTAAAAGGAGTAGACTACGTGATAAAAAAGATTATGGATACTGTTCCCAAGCACACGGCAACTTACATCTCTGTTGATATTGATGTGTTGGATCCCGGTTTTGCTAGTGGAACTGGAACTCAAGAACCGGGTGGTTGGTTACCTCGAGAATTAATTCACATATTGAGAGAAATTGATGAATTAACCATCGTTGGTGCTGATATTGTGGAAGTAGCCCCAGCTTTTGATACAGCAGAGGTAACTGCTACTAATGGAGCACAAGTTGCTTATGAAATCATGACTAGTATGATCAAAAAGGGTAACCTTGATAAGAGTTTGGTTAAGGTTGTGCGTACTTTTGAGTAAAGGCATAATATGTATAGTTATGTAAGAGAGTAGTTTATAGTGATAATTCAAATGTCAGCCATAAACCCTGCCACGTCAGGACCAAATCCGATCTTAATAAGATTGCTATTTAAAGCATCGAAATACAGTCTTGTAGTATCACTAATGTTAGGATAAAGATAGTTTGCTAACCGTTTCGTGTTTTTGCACCCCTTGATAGGTTCCTTTCCCTGGAATCTGTCTTCTAACCATGTCCATGCAGCAAAGGCACCCGAGACTTGCTCGCTCTTGTGGCCATGAAAAATGTCTTCAGTAAATTCAACCGATTTAATACCCCAGGAACACCACTGGTCATAGGTCTTTCTAACATCTTTAATGGGAACAACAAGATCAAAAGTCCCATGATAAAGAAATATTGGAATTTCTGGAAGATATGTCTTATTCAAGTTAATAAGAGAATTTGATTGAACAACGTCCCCGATTTCCTTGTCTTGCAATAATCCAAAACCAGCAGGAATAACTGGATTACTCCCTGTGAGGAAAGTGACATTCTCAAAAGCTGGGAGCGCTGGTACTAAACAAAGCTGACTTCCTTGTTCAAATAATTCCTTGTATTCCGGGCCGACGTTTTCCTCTAATCTTTGTTTAAATGTAGGATATTCGTTTCCAAGTCCATGAAAGGCATTTGGAATCAAAGCTGCATATTTTTGACCATCGGTATATTCGGCCACTGCGGTAATATTGGTTACAAATCCTCCAAGTGCAACACCAATTAAATTTTCCTTTAATTCAGGTGCATAAGTTGGTTGAAGAGATACTGCCCACCCTGAAGCAAGTGATCCACCTGAATACCCCCAAAGAGCGACTTTTGCATCCTTGTGAAGTCCGGTTACATCTTCTGAGCTTAATACTGCTCTTATTGAATCAAGCACTGCCTTTCCTGATCTCCAACCAGCAGTGAATGCCGAGTTTAAACCTTCATAATCTGAACTAACCACGAAATAGCCTTCCTTGAGTGCGCGAACCATGAATGCCATATCTAATTGCATTGTTGCAGTACTTAATGGTGCTCCTTTTAGAAATCCATATGAAGGCGAACAAGTTAGATTGGCTGCATCTTCAAATGTCTGATACGAAAGTAGTTTAGAAGGATCTGAATCTTTTGGTTCAATTAAAGTAGTTACAAAAACAGTGGGATTTCCAAACGAATCTTCTGATCTCACTACAATTTGCCAAACATTTTCCACTTCAACTGGAACGAAAATACTAGCTAGTTGGGCAGGAGCCTTGCGAACTTTCAATATATCTCCAGGGCGAGTACTCTCAAATCCTTCGGGGAACCCATAAAAGTTGTCTTCTTCTGGAGTTTTAAGTGGTGCCGGGGCTGCGTGGACATTTGCTACGAATTGAAATGCCAATATCAAAAATAATACAAAAATCATGACCATTGAGCTAACCAGATTTTAATTTCAGATACTTCATGAAAATTGGTTTCTTAAATAGGAACTTTCCAAGTAGTTTCCTGAAAGCGTTAATTTTAAAGTTTAACTTCAACGGAGGGGTAACACCCATGGTTTATAGTTATTTTCCTTGGCCTTGGATTAATTGAAACTTGACGGGGTAACATCTTTTTCCCGAGAATGTATATTTTTACATTACTTAGCCACCATTAGTTCAACAACTAAGCTATCCTAGATGTAGGTTAAAGTTTTTTGAAATTGTAATTAAACAGGAGATAATGTACAAGATTGGAGGCTTTTCTGGAAGTTGACGATTCGCGAAGATTTATTTATAATGCAACATCGCTTATCTTGTACCTGTCCAAGAACTAACCTAACAACTGATGATGAATTTGGGATATAACTTCCGAATTTTAATTGAACTTAAGGGAGTTGCTGAGTTAAGGTTTCGTATCTCTAGTTGACCATTCTAGTATCACTTTTGCCCTATTCTGTACAGTGCGGGGTTGTGCTAGATATTTCGTAACTGAAACAAAATGTAAAAAAGGTACATTGTATAAGAAAAATCATAACCTGCGGCTTAATTAAACAGCTCCATTATGTACTACAAGATACTAAGAAAATTTTCCGGCATATATATTAATATGAAAGCATAGATATTAAACAACTAAAATTAACTATTAAAAGCATCAACCTATTCACAATCACTTTCTGAATCTTAAGACAAGATAACTTGCCACTCTATAAAAGAATATAATTGCAATCAAAACACCAATCCAAAGTCCCTTATCGTATTTTCCATAACCCAATTGATTCAAAACTGCCGAACCTTCAATTTGACATTGTGAGGCCAAGGGCGAATCGTACATACAAAAACAATTATTAGCACAGTTGAAATTTCTATTATCAAACTCGTTAAACATCATACCTTGAAACACGTATCTTTGGTAATCAACCCAATAGAAAGTGTAATACCAAAATACATTCAAGATATTCGATGGAACCAAAAATCCTCCAACGGCCATCCATAACCCATTAGCAAAAGCAGTGAGTGCTAATGCGATAACAAAATTAGGAAATATCGAAGCAATGAATATCGTCATTGACTCGGCAGCAACTAAATCCAAGAACAACCACATAAGATAATAGAAAAACCCAGTGGCTGTAGGATTGAAATTGACCATAAAAAATGTGACAATACTAAATACTGTTGCAATCAAAAATAAAAATGGTAATCCAACTAGAAAGTTTGAGATAGTAAATGCAAGTGGGCCGTATAACCCATTCAATCTTTCTTTCTTGTAACTTAACAAATCTTCGATATATGATGGAATATATGCAACGGACATAAATGACATGAAAGCTCCAGAAAAGAATATAGCATTGATGAACGGTTGAATATTATGCTGGGCATTTCCCAACCGCAACCACACAGTACCCATTAATATGGCCAAACCAAGATACATAACCATTCTCACGTAATACGTTAGTATATCTCTACGAGCCTTTATTAAGACCCTGCTAACAAGTATAAATGTATTCTTGACTTCCTTTTTGGCATCATATTTATCAAGTTCAATTTCATCAATTTCACTCTGTTCCTTTTCTTTTGGAACATGTGAAGATCTCCATTTACTAACCAAATTGTTTAGAACCTCCATTTTCTCTTCGGCGTTTTGATCAACCGTGAAATCGGTGTTAATTAAATCTAACACATACTCTGAAGGGTTAATATAAGGAGGGATGGTATATCCAACTGAGTCAAAATATTTGACAACTTTTTCCACTTTTCCATGATATACAGTTTTACCTCTGGATAAAAAGAGAACATCATCAAACAATTCAAAAGTATAAGTCGAAGGCTGATGTATCGAACATATAACAATCATATTCTCTTCACTTGCAATTTTTTTGATTGTACTGATTACTTCTCGGGAAGCAACAGAATCCAATCCTGAGGTTGGTTCATCAAGAAATAAAATTGAAGGAGTGGTAATCATCTGAGATGCAATACTAACTCTTCTCTTTTGTCCTCCCGAAATACCTTTTTGAATAGGACTACCAATTTTTACATCTCTTTGGTTTTCCAACCCCAACATTGATAATGTTTTATCGACCAATTGCTTTCTAAAACTCTTATCTACCCCGGAGAATTTAGCACTATAGTCAACCGTTTCCAATACTGTAAGTGAACCAATTAAATGGTCTTCTTGTTCAACGTAGCTTGATAATTGTTTGATTTTGGCGAGGTTTGCATGCTCATTATTAATTGTAATTTCCCCGGATTGAATTGACGAACCAGGCTTTGATCGATGAGCTAAAATATTTAAAAGTGTGGATTTTCCTGAACCTGATGGTCCCATAATTGCAAGCATTTGGCCTGCCGAAACCGACCCATTTACATTATCAATAAGTACTTGCTTATTGCCATTAGTTAGTTGAAGATTGATATTCGACCAACTAAGAACTTGTGCTTTGGAAGACATTGTATTAAAACAAAATTATTATGCTCTAAAGCCGTTTGTTTAGTGACTGTGGCGTTGATTACGCAATTTCATGATTATTTATAGGGCGAAGGATGGATCTCGGCTACTGAAAAAATACGACGGTTCATAGCCCGTATCTGTCAGATGGTGTCAAAAAAAAATCGGGGTTTGAAAAACCATTGTCTTAAAAAGCTTAAATTCTTCTCGAAACTAAAAGAAAAAGCTAAATTCCAGAGTCTAGATGTTGCATTATTTGGCTTACTAATACCAGTACAGGATTTCCTTGGTTAGCTTCGCCTCTACTTTAAGGTTTTTCCGCAAGCTTTGGTTCTAGTATCAATTAGTAATGGGATGTCGATTTCGTTCAAATAACCCTCCCTTTTAATAATGAGTAGATATACGCTTCTTCAAACTTTAAGTTTGTTCATTGTGATGTTCCATTGTTTCTGGAATTACCTTAGCTAAGCTTTTCGAATTTTTCTAATTTTTTGCAGCAAAAATGATAGATCTATACCGATAAATTTACAAAGGTGAACAGGATTGTACTCAAGGATGCCCAAGTTGTATCATTATGTCTAGATGAGACAGGGTTGCCCTGTAATACCTTTTGTAAATGACAAATTCGGATCTGGAAACTGTATTCGGAAAATATACTTTCTAAGTAACTTACAATTGGGTCCTCAGAAAAATAAGGTACAGAAATGAGTTATTGGGGTGGCACGATTTGAAAGATCCCAATAATCTACCACAGCCGTATAAGTGGAATTTTTAAACAAAATGGTCTCTATGTTTGTTTTGTGACTGATATCTTTGTCAAGTTTAACGAATTAAGCGACTGCCCAGCGATTTCCCCAGGCTTTGAGAAAGACTACGTCTGAACGGCATCAATAAAATCTTTCAAAAAGGTTAAATTTAAGCTATCCAGTAACTCTAACCAGCCACTGTTAATTTCAAAGGATCTGAGAGCCACCCCCTTGGTTTGAATAATTTTTGAAATTAACAAAACGTCTAGGGCTTAGAACTATAAGGACCGTTAAAGCAGCCATAGTTCTAAATTGCTGTATTGCAATGGTTTAAAAATAATCAAGGAACGGCTTTCTAAATTGGGAACTGTTGCATATGTCAAATGATTGACAGTGTTTCCCAACCAGGCAAGTGTAGCCTCTCTAACAATGAAAATTAAATTAACACCTCCTTCTGGGTGTACATTCCCAATTAGGAAAGTCCAACCCGGAATTGGTTAAATTCCTGCTTTTATATATAATTAATTGCGAATCCACAGTTCATTAACTTTTCAGATTTTCAGTTTAGTTCCAAATTATTATAAGGCGTCGTAATTGTATAGTTATAGGCATCAAAAGCTCATCTATCTGTCTAAAGAAAAGTTCTACTAATTGCCAAGAAATGAGAAAATATCTGCATGGGACACTCCAAACTTATTGTCTGAGAATCTAGGGCCTGGCTATAACCACCGTTCGGAGAAGGCTTCTCATATTTCATAAACAATATTCGCCACACTTTTTGAAAGGTAGAATTTTTATGTGTTTTTTTTGCTGCACTAAATTAGTAGTAATTATTACACCACTAAACCACAATTTTTTTAACCTCAACAATATGCGAGTGATTGATCTGAACAATAAGCTTTCCTGTAACGGGCATCGCACATTGCATATAGCGAATACCTGCATGTATTGTAAAACTACACGTGAAACAATCCTCTTAAATGAATGTTGAATATAAATAGACATGATAATCACCATGTTCAGCTCTGAGTAATAATTAACCATAAAACATAATAATGTCCACCGAAGCTTCTCCAGTTAATTTGTTGCCTCAAGGTGCCGGTTATGGGGTATTAATAGGAGTGGGTGCGGTCTTTGCTGGTGGTATGATCTTAACTACCTTCTTATTGAAGAAGTATTTGAACGAAAACTCCAACAACACCGAAACATTTGCAGTCGCTGATAGAAATGTCGGTACTTTCCTTTCTGCTTCTGCCGTATATTCTTCATGGTCATGGGCAGATGAATTATTATGGTCATGTACCATGGTTTACAACTATGGTATTCAAGCTTCATACTATTACGGTGCCGGTTTAGCTGTCCAAATTGCAGTCATGTCATGTATTGGTATTCATGCTAAAAAGAAGGCTCCTAAAGCCCACACTTCACTAGAAATTGTTGAATTGAGATATGGTAAAGCTGCCCATATCTTGTATTTGTTTCTTGGGTTAACTAACAACTTGATTTCCTGTTCATCTATGATTTTGGCTGCTTCAGGTGCTATTTCCATTATTGCAGGTAACTTACACATTGTTGCTTCAACATTGTTGATTCCATTGGGTGTGTTATTATATACCATTGTCGGTGGGTTAAAGGCCACTTTCTTGACTGATTTTGTTCATTCATTGATCTTGTTGACCATTTTGTGTTACGTTAACACTTCAGTCTTGACCTCAGACAAGGTTGGAGGTTTAGATTCGTTGTATGATATGCTTGTCAACTTCGAAGCCACTGGAACTAGATATATTGAAGGTAACTACCAAGGATCAATGCTTACTGGTAAATCACAAGGTGCTCTCTTCTTTGGGTTGATTTTAACATGTGGTAATTTCGGTCTTACTGTGTTGGATTCCTCTTTCTGGCAAAAGACTTTCTCTGCCACCCCAAGAGCTACTGTTCCAGCTTACTTGATTGCGGCCGTCTGTATTTTCGCCAACACATGGCCTTTAGGTGCGATTATTGGTTCTTCATCCATTGTCTTGGAAAACACCAGTGCCTTCCCAACCTATCCTCGTGCTATGACCCAATACGAAATTGATTCTGGTTATGTCTTGCCATATGTGTTGAAAGCCATTTTGGGTAATGGAGCTGTAGGTGCCTTGTTATTAGTCATATATATGGCTGTAACTTCTACTGTTTCAGCCCAAATGATTTCGGTTTCGTCAATTCTTTCCTTTGATATTTACAAGAAATATATTAACCCAGAAGCAAGAAACAAGTCTATGATTAGAATATCTCACATTGGTTGTGTGTTTTTCTCATTTGGTTCTGCAGGGTTCAGTCTTATGTTACATTATGTTGGTGTTAACATGACTTGGTTTGGATATTTTATTCCTTTACTTATTTGTCCTGGTGTTATTCCATTAATTTTCACTATTACTTGGAGTAAACAAAGTTGGCTTGCTGCTGTTGTTTCTCCTGTTGTTGGTATGTTCTGTGGTCTTGGTGTTTGGATCGGCACCGCTAAACATTATTATGGAGTCATTACCATTGATGCTCTTGGTGGTCAATTGCCTGCACTTTTTGGTTCTTTAACTGCATTGTTACTTCCTGGTATTCTTAGTATTGTTATTTCTTTGATACGTCCAAGTAACTTTGACTGGAAGCAATTACAAGAAGCCGATATCTTGGTCAAAGATGATGATGATTCCTCTTCTGCTACCATCTCTTTAGAAAAGAGCGTAAGTGATGTCAAGGTGCAAGAGACTGAAATTGAAAAGGAAATTAGTGATGTTGAAAGTAACACCATTGCCAAGAAAGATCAATTAACTGAAAAACAACTTGACTTCTGGATTTATGTTTCCACTGGTGCTGCTATATTTATCTTACTAGTAACTTGGGTTTTGTGGCCAATGCCATTGTACCGAGAATGGATTTTCACTAGATCTTATTTCAAGGGTTATGTTACAGTTGGGTTAATATGGTTATATGGAACTTTGGTTTTGATTGGTATAATGCCAATAATAAGTGGTAGACATAGCACTGCTAAGGTGTTCAAGGGAATCTATCGTGATTATATACAGAGAAAATAATTTTTATATTTAAGGTAATATTAAAGGAAATAATTTAAACAAACTATGTATTGTACTAATTCTTGAAATTTCATTTTATATCTTTTCAGCAGAATTCTAAGTGGTTTCACCTGTATAAACATTCATAAAACTAGATTGAAATAGAAAGGAAAATAAGTGCAACGAGTACGATGAAATCAGGTCGTTCTAGTCTGTTTGATAAACTTTTTCTTGATTCATTCTCTCCGTTGCTTGCAGAAGCCTCAGGTGATATTGTAGAATATTGCCATACTGTTGAGGTCGCTTTTGATGAAGAAGTAGGAACAGTTGGCGATGGTTTGGAAATTTGAGTAATTAAGCTACTGGGGGTGAGTGTTGCAGTGGAATCGGTACTACTATTAAAATATACAGTAGTTGTGAGTGCATCTAGGATAGTTTCTGTTGTAAATATGGTTTTGGTAGTATTGGTATAACCGTATTCAATTGGAGTTGATGTGGAATTTTCATAAGTTCCTCTAGTTGTTTCAGTAACCCACTCATCTGCATTCTTGGCAATTGTTATCGAGGCAGTAATTTCCAAAATTTGTACCTCACGTATGCTAAGATTTTGCTCTACTGTTAGACTGGATACAACAGTGAAGAAAAGTAAAAGAACATTAAAAATTAGCAGCATCATCATTAAAAAGTGAAAGTAGGCTGAAAATTATTCACAAAAGTCGTTGAGGCATGGTCTGAGGTTTTTATATAGTAATTAATCAATCTTGATCATCCAAAACTTAGAAATGCTGCAGAAATAATCTTTTATCAAATAAAATCTTGGATTAAATGGCTGGAAGATGTCAATATAAACTCAAGCTTTTAATTATTCTTAAAGCAAAACCTGAGCCAATTTCTCTAGAAGATAACCTAGTTCCAAGCAAAAATAATCCTAACCAGCATCCAGGTAATAATGTTTTTACATTCAAATCGTAAGGTTTACGGTTAGCGAATTTTACTTGGCAGCGAAAAAGTTCTTTTTTCCTGTACGGAACTTCATTCCCACAATAATTTTTGCAGCAAATGAGCCAAAAACTCTCTCCCTAAAAGAGAACTAATACATCCTAGTTTACTCCTTGCAGGTATAAGAAGAATATAATGATGTGACACTAGCATTCACCATGTAATTTGTGATAGATCTAGGGGCAGATTGGGCTATTGTAACATTTTAGGTTCTCTAACAGAGGGAAAATATGTTCTATTTTCACCTTTCCCAGTAATAGTAACTGTGTTGTATTGTATTCTGGTTGGATTAACATATGTGAAGCACAACTTCTACAAACATATTCAACGATTAACTTGAAATAGAGAATCTACTAAACACTAACATCATCCTGTTTTATTTGCCTAAACTATATTTTTAAAAAACTATTTTAAACCTTTTCTTGCAATTGTAAAACAATCGCAGTTCTACAAGGAATGTAAACAAACAAAGAGTTAGCTCTGTGGTTCCAATATTCTTTGTTGGTAAAGTATTGTTGTGGCTTTCCATTAGCATCAAGCTCTTGAATTCTTGAATGACCACCATATTCGGCACTATCAGTGTTTAAAACGATTTGGTAAGTACCTGCAGCTTCAACACCAACCTTATAATCTGGGAATGATTGAGTTGGGTTAAAGTTGAAAATGAACAACAATCCATTTCTTTCAAAAACAACAACTTTATCACCTTCGTGTTTTAAGGAAACATAAGCTTGTGGGGTATCTAAAACACCATATTTTTCATCAAGATGTTGCATACCTCCATCGAATTTAAATAAGAACTTATAACGTAATAATTCATCATCAATCAAATTAAATTGTCTTCTGGCATAGTGGTATGATTCTCCATTTCCAACTCTTGGGAAATCTAACCATTCTGGATGTCCAAATTCATTACCTTCAAAGTTAAGATAACCTTCACCTCCTAAACCAAAAGTAAGCAATCTAATCATTTTATGTAAAGACAATCCTCTATCAATAACATCAGTTAATGGGGATAAAGTAGACATATTGGTATACATTTCCTTATCCATTAACCAGAAAGCAATTGTTTTATCACCAACCAAAGCTTGATCATGGGATTCAGCATAAGCAATACACTTTTCTCCGTGACGTCTATTGGTCAATGTGTGAACAATATTGTTAAGATCCCATTGATCATCAGATAAATGCTTCAAAATCTTAATCCACATATCTGGGATAGCCATTGATAAACGATAGTTAAAACCAACACCACCATCAGAAATTGGTAAACATAAAGTTGGCATACCAGAGACATCCTCAGCAATAGTGGTGAATTCAATACCTTGTTCAGCACTTATTTCATCCATCATTTGATGGGCCAACATCAAGTAAGAAATAGCTTCAGTGTCAACCCAATCAGGGTTGAAATATTCATTATAATCACCACTGAATCCAAAACTTAAACCATGATGCTTATAAAGCATACTGGTAACTCCATCAAATCTGAAACCATCAAATGCATATACATCAAGGAAAAATTTCAAGTTGGATAATAAAAATCTTAACGTTTCATGATTAGTATAATTGAATAAACGAGAATCCCATAAATCATGGTTTCCTTTAGCACCACCATGGAATAAATAATGATCAGTACCATTGAAATTATTTAAACCATCTTCAACGTTTTTAGAAGCATGAGAATGAACCACATCAAGTAAAACACGAATACCCAATCCATGAGCAGTATCAATCAATTCCTTTAAATCTTCTGGAGAACCATATCTTGAAGAAATAGCAAAGAAATTAGTAATTTGGTAACCAAAAGAAGCATAATAAGCATGTTCCATAACAGCCATTAATTGAATAGTGTTGTAACCTGCTTGGTGAATCTTTGGCAAGACATTTTGAGTAAAATGCTTATAAGTTCCAATTTTTGGTTCTGGAGTAGAAATACCAATGTGAGCTTCATAGACTCTAATACCTTGAGGTGGATGAATTCTAGGTCTCTTGTTTTTGAATTTATATTCGGTTTCAGGATTCCAAAATCTACCTTCATAAACAGTATGGGTTTCATTTGGAGTAGCACGGTGAACCCAAGGATCTAATCTATAGATACGTTCACCAGAGCCAAGTTTCATGGCAATCTTATACCTGGAATCATGGGGAATAGCAAATTGACCATTAACTGGAGGAATTGTAAGAGACCAAAGTCCAAAATTGTTAACTTTTTTCAATTTATGAGTTTCAGTATCCCAATTGTTAAAATCACCAACTAAGGAGACTTCTTCAACATCTGGAATATATTGATTAGCAATAACTTCTTTGGTTTGGTGGTTTCCACGGACACCATAAGTTTTATAGGAATCAGCAAATTTAAGTAATGAGCCTTCGGACTTCTTTAAATCATCATACCACCTTCTAAATTCCTTTTGACGATATATTAACCCTTGAGAGAATGGTTCTAACCAAGGATCTAAATCTAAAGCACCTTTGACTAAGGCTCTGTCTTCGTTTGTGGCCATTGTAAGGGGTATATTATTTATCAATTGAGAAGTTTAACGATAAAAAGTAAAAGAAAGTTGAAAAATATGAAATTTTATTTGAAGAAAAACAGGAAATAAGCAATTGAATTTATAGTGATAGGAATATTGATAAACTGGGCTAATGTGTACGTTGCCATTGTTTTTATTAGGTACATGTGTGTTACAGTGAGTGAAATTTTAATTAAGAAATTACACATTTGGCAAAAACCCACCCAATCGATCGCACCAAAGAACAAACCAAAAAAAAAATTTAAGAGAAAATAAAAAAAGAAAGAAAAAATATAGGACAAAGAAGTCTTACCAGCAAAACACACACATAACAAGATAACAAGTACATGATAAAGTGGTAGACTAGATACAAGAACAAACCGACATTTACGTTATCCTAGAAGAATTTCAGTTAAAATTTTGCTTACTACGTTGCCTTTAGCTTGTCGCGATTGTAACCGTTGCGGTCGTTTCTTCCCCGTTTTCTTTCTTTTTATCAGCTATTTTCTGTTTTATTTTTTGTGTGTATTTATTTTTTAATTCTTGCTGTTTGGCGCTATTCTACTAGTTAGCCTTTTGGGCAAATGTTACACATATATTTTCTAAATAAACTTTTTTCAAAGTTGCAATTTTTCTATTCTACCTAAATCTTTGATTCAAGATTCGATCTGGCCCAGCCTCATTGTACTCATGTTTAGTTACCCACATTTGATGGAATGTACCTAAGGAGGCTAATACACTTCCTCCAATCCATGCTTGGTTTACTCGTTCACTTGAATTACCAACAGCATGTAATCTAATCTTTAATCCTGGATTACTATTGGATAATTCATTATAAAGACGTTCAATTAATTGAGGAATAAGCGATACCCCACCAGTAACGATAATGTTATGAGCAACCGAAGCTCGTAAATCAATATCAATTGTTGACAATGTATGTGTAATTAAATGTGATAATCCCCGGACCTTCTCGGCAGCATCATCGCCTTCACCCGGTGCTGGTGTTGATTGGTTTGATTCCGGTTTACGAATTCTTTTCAATGGACGATATTCATTAAAATGTGATGTCATCTTGATTTCTCCATTATTTGCAGGATAAAACTTGGCAATCTTATCATCGGAAAATTTATAAATCTTAGGATCAAATATCGATTCAGCAAATTGGAATCTTTCAAGGCCAAGGCTTATAGATTGACCAGTAGGAAATTCAAATAGTCTCTTGTGTGAATCCTGTGAGTAAAATTCCTTAATGGATAAAGCTTGTTGTGGATTTGTTGAGCTTAATTTCCGTTCCGGAACTTCCAATGCCGTCTCTTTAAATTCATGCAATATTCTTTGCTGCTGAAATTTGTTAAATGACTCGGTTGTATCTGGAATAGCTGCCTTGGTTGTATATTGAGCAGGGTCTGGATAAACCGTAGGAGTTTTAGTTTTAACTTTATATGTTGGTTCTACCGATATTTTTGGATCTTTTGAATATATAAAATCTTTGATTTGGTCACCTAAGAATCTACCTGCATAATTTGTTCTCATTGAATTCTTAATTAAACAAATACCATCAATAACAGGAGTAACACTAGTAGTATCATGGCCTATATCAACCACCAAACAATTGGGCCTACCTTGTTGAAAAGATATACATGTTGGAGCTTTGGCAAGATATAAACCTGCAAAATCAAAATTTTCGTAGAAAGTTTCAATTAATTTTTGTCTATATGGTAATTCAGTCCATATTGGTTCAGTTATTAAAATTGGTTGGTCTTTATAATCTACTTTTAATGTATCTTCAAAATAATATTTATACTGATCAATTGCTGCATCCCAATCAGTAATTATAGAATCTCTTAAAATTGATTTGATCTCACAATCACTTCTAGCAACATTCAAATCTTCACCAAATATCCTTTTACCATTTCCAAGTTGTCCATAAAATGAGGAAGTTGTTACTTTAGGAAAATCGTCACCTGCGTATCCAATTCTTGTGTTGTATGAACCTGGATCCAATATAATAGCACTAATTTCATCCCCGCCGTATACGGCGGTTGTATTCCCTCCTGATGACATTGTTGATTATATTAATGTTTCTTACTCTGCTAGGTTCTGTCAACACTAGTAAATCGAAAATTTCTCTGGGTTGTTTTTTTTGGGCAGAGGTACACTACCTTTTTTGACAAGTGGTCCAATATCGACAACTATAATTGATAAGAACATGTTTACACATGCTTTATCTTTCTGTGTGTCATTTCTTATCTTTGGCTAAACCATTCCACAAGCTTAGTGTAAAAAAATGTTAAGGTATTTCTAGCTTGCTCTGACTTCTACAATATTAACGGGTACCCATGAGAAATATATTAAATAATATAAACCTAATTTTATCAAACCAGCTGAGAAAAGTGTTTCTATATATGCATTGATTAATTCATCAATATTAATTGATCTATGCGCAGTATATCCTGTATGAATGAAGATTTATAATTTAATAAATCATCATTTTCATCGTCGTAATCTTCGTTATTAATAATTAAGTCTATATAATCCTTTGTAATCCCTGCTGCTTGTGAGCTAAAATTTTCTGTAATAGATTTTTGTGATGGAAGGATAGGTATATTATTCTTGAAATAACATGTGGTTGATTGCGGTTGTGGCATACTTCTTTCTTCTTCCAAGAACAAAGGATTTACAAAATCATAATTGAAGGAAGTATTTGATGCAATAAAATTGTTATGAAGGTAGTGGAAGGCAGCTAACGGTTGTGGAGGGTGTAAAGCATGCTGGTGGTTTACCCTTGGTTGAATCTTGTGCTTGAATTCTTCATATTGGTTGGAAACAGTGGTTACAGAATCCGATCCACTAAACATATGTTCAATATCTCGGATCGATTTCGAGAATATTTCATGTTCTAATTTAAGACGCTTGGAAGTTTTAGAAGTGTATGACGATGAGTCGTTATTTGATCTCTTCATAATGGTTTTGTTTAATTAAGTTTTGTAAACAAATAGAGTAAATAAGAAGTTGAAATTTATAGTGGAGAAGGATATTACTTTGTTTATATAATGTCACGATGCAACAATTTTACTCCCGTATTTATTAATCTGATTAATTGCAAAAGGGGTGGCTTCGCAAAGATTAATGCTAATTTTCTTTTTTTTTTTTTTTCAATTTGTATTGCAAATTTCACACATAGAAAAAACAATAAGGAAATTATTGGAAATTAACTACTTGCCACACGAAAGTAACATGAAATCCACTCGGAAATATTCCTCGGATATGTCCACCCTGATACCTGAATGACATTTTTGAAAAGCCTAATCACGTACTTCCATCAAGTTGTAACATTTATCTAAAAGACCAGTATTCAAAGGTTTACCTAATTTAATATGCTGTCCAATTCAGATCATTCGATTAATTAAGTTTCTAATATTTCTTGTCAACGCTACCGTATTTCTTTTTTTTATTTATTTTCACATCAATTTTAATTAGAGGTGGTGGGGGCGGAATAGTTTATCTTTAGAAGTGTACGTGTATCTTATCAATTCTCCACATTTTCCACATCTCTCTTTCCTATTTTGTACACCCTATCCCATTGTATGGGAATATTTCCGCTGTATTCTTTTTTTTTTCATTTATTTGTTTAGATTTTGGTTGCCGGTAAAAATGGTAAAAAAAAATCTCTCACTATTTGAATTGCTTTTAAGCCCATTTCGCCGGAGTTAATGGATGAAAAGGGAAAAGCAACTAATATTCCTATTTCATGTTAGCTCAATCACCATCTTGGCAACAAACCTTTGCATACAAGGGAGAGCAGGAGGGGAAGAAATAGAGGGGAGTGTAAATTAGTCTAATGTTTATAAATAGTATATGTGGTGCTGGCGGGCTTCGGTTTGATTACTCATTATTACGTCCCCTCTTTGTTTTGTCGAACCCCACAGATTGAGCCATTAAAGGAGAGCCGCATGGCACCACCAAAAAAAAGTAATAAAAATTTTAATTAACTCAAGATAAGCACTGATTTCACCCACATAATTAACATGTGGAATTTGCGAATGTAACATTGGCAAACTTTAATTAAATGCGCGTTCTGTTACTTTTTTTTATCATCGATCTTAACTATCTTCGAAAAGTGCCGCCAGAATCTACGGCCAATTTATGTGCAGGTGTGGCAGCGGAATTTCATAGATATGGAAACTACCTTGATAGTCTAATCCAATAAGCGATTCCCCTATTATTTTGAATTTTGCTTCTTTTTGCTTCTATCTTCGTACTACATTGTTATCGGACATTCATTACCGAATTTGGAATTACACCATACTACTTCTATATAAAAAAAATAATCATTAACCACGTACTTAATTAGATATCTCTTTTTTTTTTAACGAATCTTATCTTCATTATTCTTTATGCAAGTACAATAGCAGATTAGGTTGAATAGCAATGTTGTTTCTATAAATAGCCAAAATATTAAGCACCAGTGCCTTCATCGCACTTTATAAAAGATGAACCCCCTTTGCTTGTTGTACACCGTCATCTTCCTTATCCTTATCACCAACATGTACAGCTTGTTTGGTTTCATCTTAAACCACGTCAATAATTCTCCGAAAAATTCCATATTGTAGCAAATTCACCTCTATATAAACTTAATCCAATAACTCCTGTTAACAAACAGGGAACTATATAAAACAAAGCAGGTTGACCAGCATGATAAACCCCTGACATACTGAAGGTTAATGACAATCCAAGGGAATAACAAATCAAACAAGTAATAAAATAAGGCTTTGGATATTTGTTCGAATGATTGAAACTTATATTATTTTTAGCATAAAATTGAAAAACATCAAATCTTAAACATAGACTGATGAAATACCCCGGGATAGTCATATCCCCAAGCCCCAAAATACTATGGCAGTTATCTGATCTTGGGATAATCAATCTAAGAGGAACATCAAGTTGAAGAGCAACTGTTTCCATGATTTCTGTACCAAAAACAAAGTAGGCGTCAAATAGAAATAAACATAACAAGAAAACAACCCCAGTTCTAAATTCGCTTATGTTCAGATATGAATTAAAGCAAATTACTACGTTAACTCCTATTATGTTATTGATTATCCAACTATCGGGGTATATGTGGTATAAACCCACTATAACCAGGGTTATTACCAAAGAAACAATCAATTTTAAATTCCTAGCATATGATGAGTCTACAGTTCTCCGAAGTCTAGTCACGATTATCTCAAGTCTAAGCACTTCGTCGTTGAGCCTATCCAAGGCTTCCTGTAGCAGATCAGACGTGCCTTTCTCTACTTCTGCATTTTCTAATTCTTCCACCGGGGATTTATCTATGCATTGAGTTTTATTAAACACGGAGTTGTAATAACAATATTGTAATTTCCTTGTTAGCATAGTTACTATTGCAAATACACTTCTGCAAGTGGTAAAGGGAGTTGTTACGAAAAAATACCATTTCATATAATGATTCACGTCAAAATGCTTGATAGATGTATATAAAGTGACAAGAACAATCCCGGCAACTATAGGCCAAAGTATCACCGTTGGCATTGTGATGCCGTGTGAACCCCATACTTCATCATCCCACACTGAATCTGCTTCATTGCTTGAATTATGGCTTGAGTTTTTGGGACCGTTCGAATCCGGGTTCTTGGGATCACTTGCATTCAGGTTCCTGTGATAACACACATTATTGGCACTACGTGCATTCCTGGGTATTGATACTGATGAATAAGAAGCAATAACTATGGTTAATATGGAAATTAATATTAGTGGCAATACATTCAAGACTTCCAAATAGATAGTGGTTGCATCCAAAAGTGAGAATGGATTATACCAAATCGTATTCGAATTATTCATTTCACAAGTTTTAACGTTATTTGATTGATATATCGCAATTGATGTTTTGCATTTCTTGGTTGAAACTAAACAGATCAACAACAAAACAGGGGGAAAATGGGTCACGTGAGTGTTGTCCAGAAATTAATTTCTTTGATCAAAATGGAAACTAAAGTGACATAAGCATGCATGAAAACTGTCACATCTGGGAAATATTTCAAACCTAAAAAGAAACTCCAACCATCTCCCAGGAAATTTTTACAAGTGATTCAAATGTAACGCCATTAGATCTTGCGTGACCATAAATAAACGGCTGATGAATCAAAACCCAACCTAACAAGAGATTAATCGGGTTATCTGGATAATTTTATGCCGTGTCCTTTAAAATATGACAGTTTATTTTAAATTCCCTCAAAACCCTGGATGAGTATTAGTCAAAAGCTGGTAAAAATTATTTCGAAAATGGCGTTACTTCACAATTATAAATCATGTGTCTTATATTTTTTCGCACCCATTGAAAACCTGTAAAAGCAACTAGCGAAAAAAAAAACTCGAAATTATGCAGGGCATTTTACATCATCCATTTTTAATCGAAACAATTAAAAACCATGACCTATTTTCTATTTTTTTCTCTTGATTTATATAGATTGTGACGAGAAATTTTCCAATAGATCAATCTATTCGCTTATAAAAACTCTTGTGCCAAGATGGATGACCAGACTTTATAACTTCCCCAAATTTAATACGTTGTTGTACTGGCTAACTTGGAACTACCCCAGGATTCAAATATGGAACATTCATTATTGGGGTTACGAACTATCTTTCAAAAAAGTCTTACAATGAAATGTGGTAAAAGAGTATTGTGATACTTTTTTTTGCGTTAACTGCGGGTGGGTGGGACTATCTATAGGTGATCTGCTGCAGGTAATTTCAGAGATTACAAATTTTGGCGACATTCGGTGATTGCGCGACCAGTGAGGGGCATTCTTTGTTTCAACTGGAAATTAGAATATTTCCAATTTAGTGTAAAACTCTATTTCTATCAGATTTGATAGAAAAAGTGGAGAGCTGGATTAAAATACAAACGATCCTAGATGCTAGTTAAGTTTCATGTTTTTTCTTTGTGTTGAAAAATAAATTATTTTGATTGTTCTTCGACTAATTGCTTAAAAAATAAAAAAATAATATGTATTCTTTGCCAGTATTGGTGGTCAGGTTTGTTCAAGAACGCAAAGCATGTAAAAAATAACGAAATTTTGCAGGTTAAATGCATAGAAGTATAGCTCTAGAATGTATGAGTGGCGCAACCGAAGCTCTCAAAATATTCTATCACTTTTAAGATAAGGTATTAACTTTTTACTCAGGTTAAAATATCAAAACCTTACTCTTAGAGCTTAGAGATAAACAACCCCAATATGACAGAATCAAATTGTTCATGCTTTTTTTTTGTCGTGAACAAACAAGCAGATAACTAATAAGAAAAAAAAAGAAAAGTTAAAAAAAGTAAAAATATAGTCACACATATGGAAACTTTTTTCTTTTAAAATAAAAATGAATGATCAAATGACCACTTTCAATAAAAATAAAGAAACGTTTTTGAAACCAGTTTAAATGGGTTTGTGTGTATTTATGTTAGTATCTCTGATTTTTCGTGGATGATGCATTTGTTACCACAATTCCTTTTGTTTTTGAGACTCCATTTCATGTATATTAGCTTAATATACAGAAATAATAATTTATTAATTTTAGATCACCAATTTTTTTTTTTGCATATATTTTTCCCTTGCTTCCCATTTTGTCTCCTGTTTTGCAATATCGATTTCCTGGTTCTATATATACTCGACAAATAAATTAAAAGTTTAAACTATTTGAGTGCATTCAATTTTACAATTTTCAGATTAATAGTATATTCTTATTTTCGTTCCTTAAATTATTCGTATACACCCACAAGAAGATTATAAGTTGAATATTATTATATATTTATTTGGAGAGATCATTTGAATGAATTAAAGCAAAATCGGTCTATATAAATTAACGTCCTTTTTATACATTTTTATTTAGAAGCATCGCATTCCTTTCCATGTCCACCAGCACTGATAATAAAGATGCAAATATGTTCCTATCATCATCAACCCAACAAGGGTTAGAAAACAAGATATTCTCCATGTCAGATAGCCTGTCATCTACATCATCCGAATCATCCCAGAAACAAGACCATATCCCTCGACATGCACAAATCCTTCCACATCTTCGTCATACTCGTGGTTCTCATAATCTTGATGTATTCCATGGTGATGAACCACCCCAGATTATTAAAGATGTTGTCAAAATTGAAGATCCAAAAAATCATAGATTTGTTAAAAAAACATTGAATGAACTATCCTTCACTCCTGTGGTTTGTCATAATTCAATCAGTATGAACAATTCAATAATTTCATCTACATCTTCCTCAAGTGATATCTTTGAAAGATCGTTGGAAACTAGTAACAGTCGGACGTTTATAACCAATCCTGAAACCCCGTCACATTATAATTTGGAAAACTATACTAGTCCAATATTGGATACTACAACTGAAATATTAACAAATCCAAAAATAAAACTAGATCAAGTGCAATTGAATTATTTCTGTGATGATGAAGACTTTATTGAGATTGATCCCAATGATACTGGAGAAGATACAGAGCAACAAGAACAAGAAGAACCGGCTTACCTGGTAAAGGAACCACTACCTCATTCTTACCATAAGCTGAGTGTTAGTAGTTGCAGTAGCCATACCCCAAGTAATGCCAGTTTACATTCATCACAAATGCCAACTGATACTATTGAAACCACAATGAGTAGTAATGAAAAACCAGTTAGACCAAGAGCAAGAAGTATAATTTCACAAACATTAATATCAACATTAGAGAATTCTAAAGCTCGCATGACAAAATCTGCTTCAGTTATTCAACCAAATTATACTGGACTTCGCGGTCGTCGTAATCATTCCATAGTTCCAAAGTTAAATAAAAGACTGCTTAGCTTTGGTGGAGCAACAAAGCATAGTCGTCTGCGATCTACTGAAGATCCAAATTCTCCTACAATAGAGTTTTATTCATTTGCAGATATGATTACTCATGAAGATTTATATTGTGCAGATGAAGATGAGGACGGATTTTCCCGTGGAGTTTCACCAACTTTAAGAAGAGCAAATACTACAGCCGGTTTTCATTCTGTTTCAACCGATGGAATGGACATTCCATTCAGGAAAAGTAGCTATACTACCATATCTGCAAAGGATTACATTGGTGTTCTATAGATCTTTTTTTTCAACCGATTTCTATCGTTGTTGGTTGTAGTTACTACGTTTTAGATAGTCTTTGTTATTTATTTAAATTCTAGAAAAAAAATCAGTTAGTATAAAGCTAGTAGTGTTTGCATTGTTTGTGTTAATTCAGTAACAAAGGGGGAGAGAAAAAGGGGTGAAAATGAGGCGGGGTTGCAAAAGTTCAGATCTTGAATTTTTGACTGATGCAATTTAACTAAAACAACATCGAAAAAGAAAAAGAAAAAGTAAAAGAAAACTGAAAGCTTAGCTTTAGTTGCTAATTGGATTGTTGGTATGAAGTACTTAAAACTCAATCAGACCACCATGAAATGGAAAAGTCGAATAATTTTTGGAGAAACAATGATAATCGGAAACCGGATTTATTTATAGAAATTTCATACGTGAGGAATTATTTCCACCGAAACATTAAATACCGATATATCGAATACGTAGATATTTTTGATCTGATTTATTAGTAATATTAGTAATTAGATTTATTTAATAATTGAAACAAATAGCACAGATCTCGCTAATGATTATAGTTATTTTCTTGGCTTGTGGAGTAGAATCTTTCTTGGAAATCGTACTTGAAATGACTTCTTACTTAAATATAATGAAAACTAACTAATAAAAGATAATCAACTAATACGTCCAAATAGGCCAATAGTCGAGTCGTTGAAGGCTTAGAATCGACTATATAGACCCGGGG
>LQMS01002241.1:16863-28538 GCA_001657455.1 Spathaspora girioi | reverse complement strand
CAAGAGATTTTACATAATTATCTTCTAAAATTTTACTAAATTTCGCTTAAAACTGTAAAGTATAAATTTAGTTGGAACCAACTGGGCTGAAAAACTTACTGAAAACAAGTATGCTTGCAAAGTCCTTAGTGTCGAATTTTCCGAAAGGCCCCTGTAGATAAATCTATTGGCAGAATCAACTAAAGCCCGAAGTGTTACCAATAGTTACCATATTACTCCTTGGGCGACGACCTAGTTGCAATGCACTCCCCCCCCAAGAGGGGAGACCAACGTTCTACATTTTCCCGTTCTTAATTTAGAATTTTCTAAACATCTTGCAATACAATCAGATAATTACTATAAAAATAATACTCGAGAAAAATAAAAACAATCAGATAAAATGAAATTATTTCCATTTTATATTCCAACGTTTATTATACCAGTTTGTATAATTATACAATTTCTCCTTAAGGACCAATGCATAAAGGGTTACCATCACCTAATCATCATTGAGAATTGTTTCTTAAAGGTAGGGGCTTTTCCCAGAGGCAATGGTTCGTTCAAAGTATAAACGCCAAAATCGCCCATTATTAATGCAACTCTGTCCTTTTCTACGTTTTATTTCATCATATTTCAAAAAAATACATTATTTTCTACTTAATCCACAAATCAGAGCGCAAGAACGGAGAACCCTTAAACTTCAGAGGCGTATCTGTCTGGTTAGCATTACTAATCTAAACAATAGCGAAAAATAAATCAAATTATTTTTTTTGTGGAGATCTCGTATTTCAAAGATCCAGAACTTTTCTTTTTGTTTACGATGAATTTATAATTGAATTTGTCACATAATGAATATTTTGTGCTTGGCATAGTTTGACAGGGTCTCTTCCATGTATTTTATTACACACGGTACGAGTAAACTCCTCTTTTTTTGCTTGTAGCAATAAGGAAAACGCATTTAATCAGATCAGCAATCAAAAAGCCAACATTGAAAGCTTGAACGCCCCAACTAAGCCAACTAAGCCAAACAAGCCAAACAAGCCAAATAAGCCAAATAAGCCAACTAAGCCAATATGAAGATCCAGGACGCCTAAATTTCATTCAACGTGCATTTGCGGAATGTTGGTCCGCCCCACCTGTTAAACAAAGGAGAGACGCAGAACGCACATAACAATGAATACTGAATCGCGCAAAAAGGAAAATGTACAAAACTCTTTCTTTTGAAAACAATGACGACTACGACTTTTTCGTAAACTTCAGATTCTGGAATTACATAATCAAAACAATCATTGATGTAACTTTTGTAACCATTAGTGAAAAGAATTCTATATAAAAGGTTAGGGTTGAACCTTTGGATAGAAATGTGAGCGACAAATCCAATTGATAGGACGCGATATGGTATCATTCTCAGTAGTTGCAGCCGCAGCTCTATTATTTACAGGGGTAAAAACGCTTGATATCACCCAAACGACAACCATAGCAGATAATCTGCTTCAGCAACAAGTTGATATTATCGTTGAAGGAGGAGCTGTCCTCACTATTAACGGAGAGTCTCTTTTTAATGTTGACTCGTTGACGGTAAACCAAGGTGGTCAATTCTATTACGAAACCGCTGATGGAGCAGGAACCATCGAGGTTGATAACACGCTTAATAACGGTTTCATGTTGTATGACACTCTGTTAGCTCCTTCCTTTGATTTTCCACTCGGAAATGTTCAAAATAATGGAGAACTTGTAATCCTTGGACAATTCCTCAGTGTGGAAATGGAACTTGAAAGTAATACTGGTCAATTGACATTTTGGGGAGATAGTGGTTATATCTCCATTACTGATGGTACCAATACGGGAAATATTTGTTACTATGAACAAATTGTTTTGGTTTCTAATGGAGGTGGAAGTGGTTGTATTGCACTTTCTGATACTCAAGCATATTATGACTATCCTCAATCTGACTTCAATCCCACCATTGTTTTCGAAGGAACAGCCAGTGATTTCTATATCCTGGATGGTGGAGAAGGTGCACATTATACCTTGGTTCAATTTGGAGGGGGTCATGGGATTTTGGTTCCAGATGGTGGTTTTACTGGGTACACTTATTTGTCAGGAATAGTTACCTTCCAATTCACCGGGTATCAAGTGACCTTTGATATTGGTTATGGTTATGACGAGGGGTTGTTTTATATTGAACATGATGGTACAGAAGCTTGGATGGAGTATGGTGGTCCTGTACCTGATGGGGCAAACACTGGCGGATGTTCATGTGTGTTGAATACTACTCCACCACCACCCGTGGTTAGCAGCACCACTGTTTCAAGTACTACTCTGTCAACTGATTCAAGTTCAGCTTCATCCAGCACTACCGACAGTCTGTCATCTACCACTGATTCAAGCTCATCTACATCCAGCTCTACCGATAGTCTGTCATCTACAACTTCATCCAGTACTACCGATAATCTGTCATCTACCACTGATTCAAGTTCATCTACATCCAGCTCTACCGATAGTCTGTCATCTACAACTTCATCCAGTACTACTGATAGTCTGTCATCTATTACCGATTCAAGTACTTCATCCAGCACTACCGATAATCTGTCTTCCACAACCGATTCAAGTAATGCCCTGTCATCTATAACTTCATCCAGCACTACCGATAATCTGTCTTCCCCAACTGATTCAAGCACTTCCGACAGTCTGTCATCAGCAACTTCGTCCAGTACTGCTGATACTCTGTCTTCCACTACTTCATCCAGCACTACTGACACTCTGTCATCTACAACTTCATCCAGTACTACCGCTAGTCTGTCTTCCACTACTTCATCCAGCACAACTGCCAGTCTGTCTTCCACATCTCACTTTAGTTCAACAGTCAGTCTGTCAACTACACACAAACCAGCACCAACCAAATCTTGTCCTACTCCGGCTATATGTATTCACCCAAAGAATGCATATATTAAGGCATTCTGTGACAATCTCCAAAATGACTTTGGCCATTATCCACTGGGAACTGGTAAAGGTGACCAAGATGGACATGGACATTGGTTTGGTATTGGGTTTGGTGGATTTGGAAATGGTAATAATGGTGGTAAGTATCCTACTCCTGGAAATGACAATAATGGTAAAGGAAATAACCCAGGCAATAACCCAGGTAATTCCAATAATGGTTACGGAAACAATCCAGGTAATTCAAATAATGGTAAAGGAAGTCAACCAGGTAATTCAAATAATGGTTACGGAAACAATCCAGGTAATTCAAATAATGGTAAAGGAAGTCAACCAGGCAATTCAAATAATGGTTACGGAAATATTCCGGGTAACTCAAATAATGGTAAAGGAAGTAATCCAGGCAATTCCAATAATCCAGGCAATCAAAATAACGGAAAGGGAAACGGACACAAGCGTGATTTTGTTTCTGAAAATTCTTCCACTTCCATCTCAATGCCAATTTATGCTTTATTCGTAACTGTGGTTATGTCATTGATGGCTATGTGATTATGTGAGTCTCAACACTTTGCATGTTCATTCTTTGTTAGAAGTGATGAACATCAAGGATCCTTAAAATTTCTTGGATACATTTTTTTGATTTCTTTTTTGATTTTATTATTTCTGTTTGTATTGCTTTATAGGCTTTTCCAATATTGAAATACATTATTATTAATATAATTATAACTCTATGATCTAAGAGTTGGATCCGTGTTACAATTTTCATTCTTGAAATATCAAGTATTTTTTGGCTGCAAAAAACACATATCCGTTACCCGGATTTTATCCAATAATTCCTAATATGGATATTCAAAACTTATTATAGTCCTACATACCCCAGGGAAAAGAAGACAAAAGAACTACATGGTTGAACTTATAACATTAAATTTCATTTTCCTTTTATTAAAATCGTGTATCTACATAATAACAAAATCCTAAGTACTAAACCGTCTTTTCCGCATTTCGTCTACTTCATCCATATCCTCATACCCAACGTCATCCTCTTCATCTTCATCTTCGTCCTCCACTTCTTCCAAAACCACATCACCACCAATCATATTTCTAAAATTAGTATAATCGTAATCACTACCACTGCTAGTTCCTTGATCATCCGTGGTGTTTCCATTAAATTCACCAATCTGGGCCCTGATTAATTTACTTTGGGTCAGGGTTATTTTCTTCCCCCGCTCTATCGTCCTTTCTATACTCATTCGATGTCTGACGAATAGAATCCGGGGAAACATGGATCGTTCTCCCTTGAGTAATATTTCCTTGAACTGGGCCTCAGTGGGATCACTAAGTATGTACCAGAAATCCTTGAGACGATTCCTGGGCCAGATGGTGATACTCCCGGTGAAATTCTGGAGCCAGATATTAGACCAATCCTGAGACATTAAATTAGGCAATAGATCAAGCGATTTGATAATCTGAAGCCATTTTTTAATCTCTAACCGGAATAATTGTTCCAATGCCGTAGCAATGAACCCACCACGAAGACTAGCGTATTTCTCCTGTTTGGTTTTCCGGGCGGGTGAACTCACAGGTCGTCCTACTGTTCCTTTGGGTGCGAAAAAGAAAAGGGAGATATGGGGGTTGACTTGGGACACGACCGTGAAATTGACATTGTAGTATGTGTTCAATGCGTCGATGGGGATATCGGTACGTAATGATCCATCTCGCCATTTCGAACCTAGGGAGAATGGTTCAACTAGTCCGGTGCTTGGATGTTTCATCATTAGGACCACGGGGTTGAGTATCCCAGGGACAGCCAGGGATGCAAGTAATGTGGACCATATAATACAATGAGGTGATGTTGTATCATTGCATAAAATCACCGGTGAGTGAGGGTCAGCTGGGACGGTTGAAATGTTTAACTTCCTGCCGGTTCTAGCATATGCTTCGTCAAACGTGGTTGAACCTCTCGTGAAGAAATTTGATTTCCGAGCCCAGGCAATGGAATCAAATCGCGCTCCAGTTCGCCAGAATCTTGGGAGCCAGACATACCATGGATCTTCACAGGCGGTGATCTTTCGAGCTAATTCAGGCACGAGTAATTTTTTCAATTCTTCATTGGTGCGTGTGCATAATAACGCCGCGATTAATCCACCACCCGAGGTCCCTGAGATGATTTTTGGTAATAAGTCTACATCAATTAATGCCTTGGCTAGTCCGAAATGCGTATATGAGAAACAAGCACCTCCCGATAAGCATAGTGCAGTCTTTCCATAGTTTTTATCGACGATTTTGAAAAATTTCTTCTTTTTCTGGTTATCTATCTGAGTGGAGTCAATTATCTTATCTATTGATTTAACAACTTCTTCATAATATTGATGGACTAGGTTCTTGGTGCCATAATATCTATGACTGTATAATTGTCGATTTTCAATCCCGGCAAAATTCCGTTTGAGACAAGCTTGCAAAAGCACCATTAAATCATAATCTTTATTTTGATTTCGGAAACTTTTCAATCGATGTATGGTTAGCTTTACAGTCTTGTAATCATAATATGAAAACTTGGGATTATTCAGCCATTGATCTAAATTCAAATACTTGTCTAGTGTGATCGCGTTGTTCACCCATTCATCGTATGTTTCTGATTTTCTCAACTTATCCCGTAATCGTTTCCGCTCTCCGGTCCAAGTGAACATATATTCCAGAAGGGCGACATATATCCGAACCAAGAAATACAACAAGCCAAGAATACCAATCCAACCAAACACAACAATAAGAAGGGGCCATCGAAAGAGCATATAACTTGAACTATTCCTAAACTCATTCGTCAACATCGATATCGTAGAAGTGACAACTTTATCCGATTTGCTTCTACTTTTACTCTTCTTAGTTGCGGTTTTGTCACCCGTGATTGTTTTATTCTCCTTGGATTCCTCGTTAACAGGGAACCAATCATTCTTGGACGTGATCAAATCTGGTTTTTTATCTAACAGGAATTCTTCAATATCATTATCAAATTCCGATTTGGCAGAATACATACTTGAACTGCCAGGAGATCCCGTGATGTTTGGGGTCGAGGGTAATGTATCTATCATGGAATGATTATCCCAAATTAAAGCCTTGGCAAAGGCCAGGATATGACTTTCGGTGATATAGTCCTTATCCTCCTCGAATAATTTCGGTCGGTCAGCATAAAACATCGTCGTTCTTTAATTAAATTCAAATGAAACTGGATGGTTTGCAAGAACTAAGGTTTAATTTATAGATTGGGTGATATGAATTTTCTGTTGCGATTAAGTCACGTGCAAAAGGTTATGAAGGGTCAATTTAAAGTTGCAATGTAAATAAAGTTACAACGGGCATATGAAATAGTATCTGGTTTTGAGATGACAACAAGGAGAAGCACCTCGGTAAACTGTTTGTGGTTATGGAAAATCTTGCATGAAAGAAGTTGTCTGGTGTTTCTGTTGTCAGCAAATTCAAGCGCAAGTGCATTAAATTTTTGTATGATGAAAAATTGCTCTTAGCAACCAAAGGGGGAATATGAAAATAGACATGGCTAAAGGTTTGTGTAGGTGTCATCGTTCTATATGATTTAGAAATAGAAACTCCGTTTTAGGGTGTGTTGGAACCACTATCTGAAATTAACGTCCTTCGGTTATATCCCGCCTTGGGCATACAAACGTGGGGTAATTTACATGTTACTCTACAACTGTCGGAACAGCCTCTACAAACGAACCTAACATATCAAGTTAGAATAACTTACGTAAACCTCTCTCTCTTTGGAGCTCTTTCCCACGTTCAAATTAATATTTCAACGGTCGTTGGGAATGTTATTATTGAACGTAAAGATTAACTTGGCAGGGCCAAACCGTAGAAGAAAAAAATGTAAACACTGAGTCTAGATCGACCGACACTAGCTACACTTTGTTCGAAATATGACAATCAAAACAGTGATTCTTGACATAGAAGGAACAGTATGTCCCATAACATTCGTCAAACAGACGTTATTCCCCTATTTCCTCGCCAAACTCCCCTCCATACTTTCCAGCATCACTTTCCCCATCACATCTCCAACAACCACCATCGAACAAACTCTTGCACCACTTGAATTCACCTCAAGTGAATCGACATTCACTCATTTCAAAAAACTCGTAGATGCCGACGTCAAGGACCCCACATTGAAATCACTCCAGGGTGAAGTCTGGAAATTGGGTTATGAAAGTGGTGAAATTAAAGCACCAGTATATCAAGACGCTATTACCTTCATACAATCATTCCCAAAGATCTACATTTATTCATCAGGCAGTATCGCGGCTCAAAAATTATTATTCCGGTATGTATTAAACGACAACAACAGCATTGATTTAACCCGATTTTTAAAAGGATATTTCGACATTCCTGCCGTGGGGTTCAAGTATGAAGTGAGTTCATATAGTAAGATCTTACAGGAGATTGAGGGTAAGGCGGAGGAAGTGTTGTTTTTAAGTGATAATGTTGCTGAAGTTGATGCTGCTTTGGAAGCGGGCATGAAGAGTTATATTGTTGTTCGGCAGGGGAATGCTGCATTATCTGAATCGGATGTTGCATCGCATACTATAATTCATTCATTTGATGAACTTGATATAACAACTGAGCGATAGCGAAGTTGTAGTTACCAACTCTCTATATAGTTTTCAACGTGATCGCTCAGTTATCATTTAAATAGTCACCAACTCTCTATATAGCTTATCTGTTTAACTGAGCGAAAAACAGAGTAATAACTTATAGTAATCTATTGGGAGAAAGTTTAAACATAGTAAGTAATAATTTAGAGTATAGCAATAACATAGTAAGTAATAACTTAGAGTATAATCTATACATTAACTAGGAAAAAGTCTATTAATTACAATTTATATATTAACAGGTTAATTTTATTAAATATAACTTACATATCTCTAAATAGAATATCAGCAGTAACTTCTTCATTCTTATCACAAGCCAAATATACTTGAATAACTAAATCTCGTTCAAATCCAAGTTCACATAATCGATTAATTGCATTCTGATCCGCTTCACTCAAGGCAATTCTAATAGTCCCTGGTTCGTCACCCTCGGTCACTTGTCCACTTGCTCCACGTTCATCACCTTCAATTTCAAATCCAAAATCATCGTTACCACCAGCACCTAAAAACGTACGAATAAAAGCCTCGGGATCTTGTTGAATTAAACTAGCAACTTGGGGGTTTGTGGCGGCTAATTGTTCAAGTAATGGTTGAATTAATTCAGGATTGGTTTGAAGGGCAGTACGAAGTAATTGCATTTGTTGATCTTCATCTTCTGCTGATGGTAATCCAGGAACAGCGGCAGCACCAGCGGGAGCTCTATTACCTGTTTGACCCAGTTGGGCAGCAGCGGCGGCTGCTGCTGCCTCAAAGAGATTTTCTCCATGATGTCCCTCGTCGTCTTCATCGTCTCCCGCTTCTGCTTCACCGGAAGTGTTAGCTGCTCGAGCAGTTCCGGCAGGAACTGAGGCTGCTGGTGGGGGAGCCTGCAAACTCTCAGGAATACCAGTAATCAAATATTCAACAGCACGATGAGGATTATTAAATGCTGCTCTTAACGCATTTTCAACTTGTGGTCTATCATATCCCATTTCCATAATGTTTTGAATTGTGGTTTCCCGTTCGGATCCAACTGCAAATGTGCTTGCGGGGGTAGATTCTTCTGTGGCGGCAGCAGGCGCAGCCGGTGCCGCAGTACCAGATCCAGTTTCCGCACTACTCTGCACCTCACTTGTCTCCGCTTTCGCTGGTTGTGATTGTGGCTCTACTGGCTGGGGAGTAGCTGACGTTGATTTCCCCTTGGAAATCATGAAAATTATAGAAACACCCGCTTTAATCTTATATTCCTCCAATGTCTTTTCATCAACCAATACTTTCCCTGAATAAACCAATTTGATTTGATTAGCTTCACATGATTTAATCAGAGCCAATTTTTCCTTTGTTGAAATGACCTAGATCGTTAGTATATACATATAAGTGATAAATGGGCTGTGGTTACTTACAGTATCGGTCAATTCAACGTCAATTGGAACCGTCTGCTTCTTGAAGTCCTTAAAGATGATCTGCATTTCACTCCCTGGTCAACACTGGGTATATTTACTTGTTATTCTTCTGTGGCGATTTTTTTGACAATTCTCGCCAAAGAGGCAAAACCGGGGTCGTGTACTTTGGCCAGGATCAATGACGGAAAATCTGGAACCGTTTGCTGCCAAGATGATGAGCTCTAACGCGTACTGTATAGCTATATAACGAGACAGGCAAAGAGAGTTTGATTATGTCACGTAGAGAACGATCTGGGGTGCGTGGTCCTAATTCTGCACTTACTGAGTTTCTTCGGAATGAAGGTATTACTGATGCATTTAGACGAAGACGTGAACTAGAAGGTGAGACTGAGCCTGAGCCGGTGGCTGAACCTGAGGTAGAAGTTGAAGCTGAAGGAGAAGGCGAAGAGTCAGATGAGGAAATCAGCGAGATGAAACGGGCAGCAGCACTTAAACGAGGCCATGAGTCCGATTCCGAAGATGAACACGCCCCATTCAAGAAATTCGGGGAGGTTGATAACTGTGTAGATTGTGGAAACCAATTCAAACTATCGGTATACTCCCGATTCATAGCTAACAAGTCTGGTTATCTTTGTGATGATTGTAATTCCCACTTGGCACAACGGGAAAGACAGGCCCGGATAAATCAATTACAAGCCCGGAAACAAAGAAAGCGAATCGCGCAAGCCTTGTTGAATAAGACTACTGTGACAAAACTACCTAAATTACAAGATGTTTGTATTCGAGAGATTATCGCTAATATAAATGATGTTGATGTGTTGGGAGACATTGGGAATTTAAATCGGATCAAGATTTCTCAGATCTTACTGAAGAATCGACAATTGACCTCAAAGACTATTGATTTGTTCTTGACTTCGGACTTGACTCTGTTGGAGCTCTGGGACTGTTCGAATATCACTAGTGAAGGATTAGATAAGATTGCCTCGTTTTGTCCAAACTTGCAAAAGTTGACTTTATTCATGTGTGGACAATTACACAACGATAACCTAAAATACTATTGTGACAAGCTAAAGAACTTAACAAGTCTTAAACTTAATGGTCCCTTTTTAATTTCCGAATTGGCCTGGCTGGAATTCTTTGATGTCATGGCACCACAATTGACAGAATTTGAAATTAGAAATACTCATAGATTCAGTAATGATTCGCTAATTTCCCTAGTGACTCAAGCACCTGATTTAACTAGTTTGAAATTGTCACGATTAGATGGGATTGATTCAAATGAAGCTTATGGATTGATTGCTCATTGTGTTTCGGAGTTACTTGAATTTGAAGTTAGTTATACTAGTAGTTTTACTGATGAGTGTATTACTAATTTGCTTGCTATTACTGGGCCTAGCTTAATCTCATTGAACTTGGATGGTTGTACCAGTCTAACCGATGACTTCCTTCCTTCGTTGACCAACTGTACGAATTTAAACACCCTCTCACTAAGACAATTACAAATTAGCAATGTCCAATTTGCATCCACACTAGATCAATGGCGAGGAACAAGTCTATTAAATGTCGACTTGTATAAATGTGTGCACCTAACTGACTCCGCGATATACTCGTTGTTAAACCACTCACAATCAACGCTAATTGAACTAAATATAAATTCCATCCCACTTTCCCGAGACTTTTTAAGTCAAATACTTACAGAAGATGATCATCCTGTCAAACGACACATTCGAGAAGAAGAAGACACTTGGTACAAGCAAATTAAATTACCCTTACTTACATATTTAGATATTGGGTTTGTTCGACTGGTGGATGATGAAATTGTCCTGATGATTGGTGAGCAATGTGTTCTGCTTCATATATTGGAAGTTTATGGTGATAATAAATGTACAGTTAGGGGGAAGGTCCGACTGGGACTAATTGTAATTGGTCGGTTGTCTTGATTTCCTACTTATCTATATAGTGACTAATTTTCAGGATAATTTACATGTAATGCTGCTTTCTCGACGTTTCTAAATGTAGGAAATGGCGGGACTTCCACAATATCCGATAAATCCACCACAGTTAAATTTGTGATTTGTGGAGCAGCGTCCATTGTAATCGTGGGATGTCCAATTTGTCGAACTAACATTTCACTAGTCTGGCTCCCATTGTAATAACTTGAATTTGATTTGTGTAAATCTCGTTTGATTAGGTCAATGTTTGATTTACCTTGATTGAGGTGTAATTCAGTGAGTAAATTAGCCGTGGATAATTCATATGCCATGTCTATGAATTGATCTAGTATGACCTTGGGTAGACACACACTCCTCTTTATATAGTTTAGGATGAAATTCACATTAGTTAAGTTGTGTTGTAAACATTCATATTCCAAGTAGAATTTCCAAAATCCGATGGAATTAGTGAATAATTTGTGTTTATAGTTGGATAGGAAGAACGGACGGGGGTCAGATAAACTGGGTAAGTATCTGGTTATTATTAACCCCATGGCGGAGTCCGTGAAATAGGGTGTGAATATGGCAAGTGTATCCGATTTACTCTTCTTCTTGTGTCCTCCTAAATATTCGTTTATCAATTGCTCAACTTTGAACTGGTCGGTAGTTTGTAAGTAAGTGGCCAATTCATTGATAGTTTCAAGATATCCCGCTTTGTAAGTATTGAATAATTTCAATAAATCAATAAAATATTGAAAAATCACCTGTTGTGGTTGAGCAAACTTGAT
>LQMS01002241.1:0-11876 GCA_001657455.1 Spathaspora girioi | reverse complement strand
ACCAGCAGCACTAGTTGTACCTGGTGTAACAACACTTGCATCAGAAGTAGTTGGAGCAAGTAAAGGAGCAGCCGATGTTTCTTCTTCAATATCTGTTTCTGCATCACCTATAGCTGAATCTATTATATCTGGTGAACTTGAAGAACTTGAAGAACCTGGGGTAACATTTGAATCAGTAGTACCAGCAGTTGTAGCACCCGTAGCACCAGTAGTAGCACCATTTGAAGTTGTACCTGGAGTTGCCCCACCAGTTGAGGTTGTACCAGCAGCAGCAGAAGTAGTACCAGGAGTTGCACCAGCTGAAGTTGTACCAGGAGTAGCAGCATCTGTTGAAGTAGTACCAGGAGTTACAGCACCTGCATCAGTTGAAGTTGTTCCTGTACTTGGAGCAGCAGCAGCACCGGTTGATGTTGTTTGAGCAGCAGGAGTATCACTTGAAGTAGTTCCAGCAGCAGCAGGAGTTGAACTAGTAGTTGGTGCAGCTGCGTTGGTTGTAGTACCAGCATTTGATGATGTTGAAGGTGGATTTAACTGCACTAGAGTATCAGTTTGTTGTGAACTTGTTGAGTCGTCATCAGCAATAGGTTGTATAGGACTAGGTGTTGATGAATCACTTGGTGTGTTGTTATTATTTGGAGTAACTTGCGTATCACTTGGTGTATTCACTGGTGTATTTGCTTGTGTAGTTCCTGGGGTATTACTTGGTGTGTTATTTGGTGTGGTGGTCCCTACTGCTGGTGGTGTGTTTGGATATTGTGCAGGAGTATTATTGTTATTACTACTTGAGTCCTGTTGAGTTGATGGAGTATCAGTTGATGAAGATGAACTTGTAGTTGGTGGTATAACTGGTGCAAACGGATTATCAGTTGAACTTTCCTGGGGTGTGTTTTTGGTTGTATCACTTGACGGACTGTTACTCTTACTACCACTGTCCTGACTCAGACTTTGGCTATCAAGCTGAGCATTCCCAGACATTTGTTGTTGTAATTGAGAAACACTTTGATTCACTCTATCCATCCAAGATTGTTGATTAATGGAAATACCACCGTCGGGACTATTGGGTAATACTGGACCATCGGCATTAATCAGGTTTATGAATGATAATACGGAAATGGCAGATATAAGATTTAATTTAACCAACATTGTGATGTGTTTGTATTGTTTTGTTTTGTTGTTTATATATGCAAATGTTTATAAGTGAATGACTGAATAAAATGAATGAAATTTAGTTGGTATAAGAACTAGTAGTTTAACTGTGATATATGAATAAACGAATGGAAAACACTTGAATATCTTTATGAGTTACAATTTGAAACCTTTAAATATCCAAAGTGTTGTTAATAAAAATGTATTGAGTTGTGTAAAATGCTTTGATCTTTCTCTGGTGATATTCAATCAGGCTGTTTAATCTCTAGCAGAAATTATTAGCAAACAAGTCTAGTAGTTCAAGCAATTTGGTTGGTGTGGTTTATCCTTGTTGCCTCGTCTGTCCAGTTGGAAGAAAACTTAAAAGGGGAAAAAGGACTATAATTAATATATATAAACTAACAGAAAAAAAAAAACTCAACCCTTTTTTTTGGGTGTTTATTTTTGTTTATTAAAACGTAGCAGCACCTCTTTACGCACTAATTCTTTTTTTTTTTTCTCACCACTCATTGTCTCAGATTTATTAAATAATTTTTCACATTTTTGCAGGTTTTCCAAATTATTTTTTTTACCTTTTTCGGGCAACTCCATTCTCGAAATTCCATACAACATCCATACATCAATACTAAGTTTAACCTTTTTTTGCCGCCGCAGGAGGTATCAACAAAGTCGCGTTTTTCCAAACATTCTCATTCAAAACTACAAAGCCTAATGTAAACGCACCAATTTTCACCTATTCGGGAATGCATGGTTCAATATTGACTTGGTAACAATATTCAGATCTTATGTGATTCGGGCTATTATACAGATACAGTTGCTATGCTGGCAACAACAAACTTTAAGGAACATCCTAGATTTCCATAGATCTCACGTTAGAACTCAATTTGTCAATGTTGATTCTGCCCAGGGCTCAATTGTCAAACGCGTGGTATCTATATCAACCAATTGAATGGTTTACCTTGATAGTTGCGCTTGCTATCATCGTCAACTTGTATACTAATTGTATACTAATAGTCGTCAAGTTAGATGGACCGCCTTTTTGTGTCTTACCCAATGGGGAAATCGAAAAAGAAAAAAGCCTCCTGAAACGCCGATCTATAAGGCGCTGTGGTGGTGTAAAAATAGCACTAGATCTCTAACCTGACGACGACGCAACGTAAATCGGGTTTTCTTTTTTTTTACAGGTTGTGATTTGGGTATTGTTCTTAATTACTCTCCGCTTCGTCTGTGTACTACGAAAATAATTAGACCCAACCTGTAATTTTCTTTTCTTTTTTTCTTGGGTGGAGGCCTTTTTCCACAGTTTAGATCTTGGGTTTCGTCTAGTTATAATTGACGATGCACTACGAAAATTGCAAATGATGGGGTGATGCTATAGCAAAGGTGAATCTACACTGCAATTCTTGGAGGAGGTACATTTCATGACACGATTTACTATCTAGGCGCTATGTATTTACTCGTTTACTTTCATTTCGCCTTTTGGTGATGTTTCAATTGAACAATGACAAAAAGAAACAACCCAAGAGATCTGAGCACGTGCATGTGGTCTAGAGTCTGGGCCTTACATTGTCGTAAACTTACACATGCCAAACATTTATTTATGAAACTTGATAGGCGAGATTTTGCAGTTGTAGCGAAAGAAACAAAGAAGTTGCCAATGTAACTATTATCATTAACACAGGGTACATTATGTAAGGGATAGGCCACTCAGGCAACCTTGGTGATTAATTTCCCATTTGGTTTATAATCTGTAAATAGCATCTTCCACACCTCGGGGATTTGCTTCATTTTCTCAGTGATATTCTCACCAACTAATGTTTTAACATGGAATGCTGATTCTGATGTCTTGATTTTACCGGCTTTGACTGCTTCAACTAACACAGTAGCACCTTCAAGAAATCGATCCTGATAATCAAACACAAGAAAACCCTGTAATGTAATCGTGTTAGTTATCACTTCATTCCAATTACTGATTTTCCCAGTACTCTTATTATTAAACCCCGTGATTGATCCACATACGGCAACTCTCCCACCTTTTTTAATCTTGGTTAGGAGGAAACTTAAAATATCTCCCCCAACACAATCAAAAAACACATCAATGAATTGTGTGCCTACATAGTTTGTGAATTCACTTTGCCAATTGGCATCATGATAATTGAAACAAATATCTGCTCCGAGTTCTTGCATGACAAATTTACATTTTGCATCCGAACTGGAAATTCCAATTACTTTTGAAGCACCGAGTATGTTTTTCGCAATTTGAACTGCCATTGATCCAGTGGCTCCCGAGGCAGCCGATACAACAACCACGGAATCCTTACTTACTTTCCCCACATCAACTAACCCGAAATACGCTGCTAAACCAGTGATTCCAAATATCGACAAATAATACTCCAAGGGATACTCCAATGGCTGTTTAATAGGTTGATGGAGATCAGCAGTGTCCGACAATATCGCATAATCAGCCCATCGAATTAATCCAATGACAATTTGACCCGATTGATATTTTCTCGAGTTGGATTTAATAATTTCCACGATCCCTAATGAAGTCATGATATCTCCCGGAACAAGCGGCGCCGCATATGATCTACCAATTTCCTGGTTCTTTTGAATCAGAAGTCGTTGATGGGGGTCATTAGATAATAATAACGTCTTTACGAGACAGGTACCTACTGGTAATTCAACCGGGATGGGGTTTTGTTTGATTGCAAATGTTGAATCGGGTCTGTCGAATTCACAAATTGTGTCTTTTTCAGGACAGTTTTTGATTATTATAGTCGTTGCAACCGATGGAATTGACATGGTTAATCGTTACGTCTGTTCATTCAAAAGAGATGAGCTGAAAAGAGAATTTTATATTGCTGTCATTGATTTAAATCCCCTCCTGGTGAATGTTATCTCCGACTTGCTAAAATTTCGGATGTATAAACGTCATGCATTTTTCATCTTTACACAAGCAAAGTTCAAATCTCTTTCCCTGAGCGGCAGATTCCGCAAATCGGTTTATTCTAACACTGGTTCAGGTTAAGGCCGAAAATTATTTTTCCAAATAGCAATCTTACGAAACCTATGACGTAACACTTTATTTTGTACGCCGATGTTGTTGAATCGTTTAAAAACGGTATTGCACAAATTTATAAGAAAATAAATTATGAGCTGATCGATTATAGGCGATCAATATGCAACATGGCGCCAACCCTACCCATTAGACAGGTTTGTCCAGACAAACTAAACTGGAGACAACTTTATAGAACTTCTAAATAGAATAGAAATGAATATCTGTAGAGAAATCACCATGTAGTAACCGTATTGAACTTTAGTAAGTTACTATAAACTGATTTGACATTCTCTGTTGTGCAATTCCTGTAGAAGTTTGGAGATTTTGCTGGTTTTGGTTCAAAATTATCGCAAAAATTCAGTTAAATCATTTACATCTTATCAATACAAATTTCTCTGCTAAATAAATTAGAATTTAGCTTAACTTTGATTTTACATGATTTAAGAATGCCAATGGTTGAAAACCGCAAGGGTTTACGTGAATACTTTAAACTAGCAGCCCTGGGTTCGATTTACATCATCTTTGCAGCAATCTCTTTTTTTCTCTTGACGTTACCCGGATTATACCTGAATATTTCCCAACATGTCAAGTCTTTTCAATATCAAAGACAACATTGATCTCAAAATTAAATGAGTCGATTAAGGAAACTAGACAAATCAATCCTTGAACAATCAACAGAATCAATACTTCTCGACACAGATGACCAAACCCACCTCATTGACACATTAACTGTGCTGAATCAAGAAACATACAAGCAATACAGTAAATACTTGTCATATTTATTCATTTCCCAATTAATCCTAATCATTACACTCCAATTAATAACTCGTCTGCGAAACATTACAAACTTGCTAATATTGATGTCGATTACATTATCTATCATCCAATTGAATTTCCCTAATCAATACCAGAACATCATTAAGATTGTTAATTTTGTGATCTGTGGTCAATTGTGTTTATTGTGGTATTGGAAAAATCAAGGCTGGTCTCATGTTTATGTTGTTCTTCCCTTGTTTAATAATTTGTGCTTGGTTTGTTTTAATTTATGGTTTGAAGATATGAGTAGACTGGTTAGTCAGTTGGATAAATTAAAGTATAAATATAAGGATGTATGAAGATGTACAACGAACCAAAAGGATAATATTTCTCCAGAAGTTAGAGACTAAGCGAGGTTCCACATAAATCTTGAATCTGGTTTTAAATTAGCAATTGTAAATTGACATTGAAGGGATCAAGAGTGAGAGTAAAAGACAAACAGGGACAAGAAACTAGATAGTTTGTGGATGCTCCAATATGGCCTCAGAATCAAGATAATTCTTGTGAGTCTCGAACATCCACAAAAATTTTCTTGATTCTGTGGCGGTTATATTCCTGATTATTTGCATTGTAAACATATCTACTTTCCACCATTTAGATCAAATTCAAGATTCTAAACGATAGTTTAGTAATAGCATACACCTTTAAGAAAGTCAAATCTGACATCTTAGAATTTGAAAGGGATATAATTGACTTCTATATGCATTTCTTTGCCATTCCTTGAAATGCTTAATACCGTTGCGTTTCAATCATAGACTTCTTGTTAATAGATTCTCTTTTACTAACTGAATTTCCAATATTCAAAATTAATAAACGAGTTGGAATTCAGCTATGAGCGCCAGCTTGAAGCAATTACACTGCTGGGAACATTTACTATCGTAACTTACATATCTGAAGAGGTAAAGTAATTCCCAGCCACTCCAACAACCGGGATAGGTGAACCGAAATGTACTACTTTACATTCCGTAGACAGAAATACAGCACACGACAAACTACTTCTTCTGGCCGCGCAAAAATTTTTTTGTACTACCCCAACAACCTTATCTATTAATTCTGCCAATAGATAAGAGATAACTATTTCGATAATATCAGGTACCCCTATCAATGGAACACGATTTTCCTGTCTGGGGGGTTATCTCCAGACCGTGGAGGCGGATTATTTTTACGATACTATTAGATTAGATCTTTTCGTTTAATTGGATAGATTAAAAATATCGCAGGAACTTGCACGAGGGAGGGGGACTCGTTTTCCGTATGGCTTTATCGTTGCCTTCATTGACAGAGGACTCTATTGTTAGAGGTTGTTGATTAGATTGGATCCAGCAACGTCATTGCTCAGTGATTATATCTGGAAAGAGAGAGAATGTCAAAAACAATGGGGCCAAAGCTCTCTGTGCAGCGGAATTTGCAGGAATTTCCTAATTTAGGAAGTTTGTAGCTTCATTTAGCAAGAGTCTAATTCTGAACAACCTCCTATGCATGCCCCTTTAACTCTCCGTAGTTTCCCCGTTAACGCTCGAACTTAAATGTGTGTGAAAAGTAATTTTTCTTCATTTATTATTGTTTGGGTATTGTGTCACCAATCCCCTCTTGAGCCCCACGACCCCCACTCTTCCAATAAATTATACCTTTCCTGAAAAATATAACTAAAAAAGAATAGATGAATTTAGTTAGCAAAGGTTTTTCCTATAACCAGCTGCATAGTTACATCCTTCCCTAATCCCTGATTATCATTAACCTTAACTTTATTTGGTTAACCTTTAAGAGGGAGAGTTTTTGCGAGCTGGGCTTTTTGGGGTTCGGTTTTTTTTTCCGCACGTTGAAAAATTCTCTGGGTAAAATTTGACAGCCAAAAACCTCCATTATTTTTATTAATCACCTGGGTTAAAATAATTAAATCGTAAATATGAACGGGTTAACTACAGGGAAAATAATGTATCAAAATAATAGGACGGTAACCAACGTAGTGGTTGTTGGCAGCAAATATTAACAATCTAATTTTGCAAAAATTTTATTTTAGATCCCCACTCTAACCTAAGCGAAATAAAAAAATTAACAATAGAATTTCCAAACCTCGCAAAAAATAGATTAACTTATTCACACATTAATTCAAGAATTTTTCAGGTTGCTCAATCACCTGTTTACCAGATCCTCCCATTATAACCACGGCTTTTTTACGCATCTGACTCATCGCATCCTTCTTTGGAATGTCATAAGGCTTTCCTTCTTGGCGATTGCCCAAACCAGCTAGTAATAAATCCGATATCCCGCGCAAGGCGTGGTCAGAAGGCCTTCACCGCATGTCAAAAAACACTCCATGCAGGAAGTGCAGCAGGAGAAGAAAAAAAACTTCTCTTTTTCGGAAGATGGAAAGAAGAAAATTTTTTATTTGTTTCCGGTTAAGACAGGGTCGGAGGGGATTTTAGAGAGGAGAAAATGGACAGCCCAGACCACAGTATCTGGGTACAAAATTCAGGTTGTCTAATATATTTGGCAGCATTTAAGAACAATAACTGATGTTTTGCTGAAAATGTTGTAATGTACACATTTATATCAAACCGGATACGGATACCTTCCTTCGTAGTCCTGTTGAATGAATAAAAATTAGGCAGCAATACTAAATTTTTTTCTGCATTCTCGGAAAAAGGCTAAAAAAAGAATTAATTAGGCAAAATTTTGCAAATCGCATGACATGGTATGCACTAGACAGCCAATCAGATAAGAATCTCGCTTAGAAAAGACACGGTCTTCATGTAATAAACAGAGGGTGAAAATTTTTTCAGGGCATTAGTTTGTATATGAGTCAGAATAATACTCTTTTTTGACTCATTCTTGACATATACTATTTGTTCCCGTGTTCGGAGTATACGCAGTTGTTTTATGGAAAAATGAGAACCAACTATGTGTAACAAACGATGCCATAGCCGATGTTTGTTTATGCAGCTGAAAATAGTTTAGTACTCATACCAACCTCTGGAATCACAAATTGCTACAGTATAACACTTTCTAGATCTCATCTCCTATTACATTTGTGTCGTGGCTTGGAAATTTGCGTCACGCAGAAATGCGATAGACGACATAACTGTCAATCAAATCCGTAGTTGGTTCTAGATCGTTTGCGGAATGGGAACTACCCTAAAACGTGCAAGATCTTTCTTTTTAACATTATTGTTAGATGAGCAACTTTATTTTAGACTGCTCATGTTGATATCACTACCAGAAATAGAAATCTTATTACTTAAAATAGGATATCTGGAAGAGTTAGTAATTATATCACAATGTAAATACAGAAACTTCTAGAACAAAACCTGCAATGAGCTGAAGTATGTTTCAGAAATGGGCCAACAACAGCTTTTGTGTTCTGGTATTTCTCAAGTTTCTCAAGTTTCTTTCGGGTAACGAAGTGAGTTTCTTAGCGCAATACCCGGTGAACAACCCCTGTAGTTACAATAACTTCAATTCAGTATGAGGCCATCACTGAAAAATTTTTCACTCCTATCGTCGTCAATATAAACAAACTCTTGACAGGAGTAACAAAAATTACGGTGGCAAAATTGATGTAAAAAATTTGCAGTGATGAGCTGCGTGGTGCTGTTGCAAAATTTTACACGGATCAAACTCAAATCAAGCAATTCACAGTGGCAACACCCGTTTAAACTATATCTCTACTAGTAGAACAAACAATAAGATCAGAAGAAATAGAAGATTTCTTCTAAAATAATAAATTATGATCTCACCGGGGCGAAGAATATCTTGATGGATTTGATGGCCCCCACGGTCTGTCTCCCACGGGTTGCCACCACGGTTTCACCACCATGTGCGACTACTCCCACGCGTAGACTAAATCACAGCAACGGCTACTAAAAATTGCCTGCAAAAAAAGAAATATCAACAGAAAAAAGAAATTGAAACACGAACCTGAAATTGTTACCACGTTTTAGACATAAAGGTTCCTAAAACCTCCGAAAAACATGTGTTCTTAATGAAACTAGTTCAGACTAGTTTGTAATAGGCTAACGGACTGAACGGAAATACCAATTGCTAGTGTTTTTGATTTTGTTTATCCCTAGGATTGGAACACGCTACCTACTGCTACCATTACTAAAGAGGCTGTAAGGAAACATCCATATTCGTAGGTAAACTCATGGCCCCACCACATGGATCATACTTGACAGTACTGAAGTCAAATTTAAGCCAAATCTACGTCATAGTGGTCTGAGATTTAATTTTGGGGCAGTGTCTAAATTTAGTTAGGCTTAAAGTTGCTACTTTTAATGTCAAACCGTGATTATATCCTGATTGACTTTGCTTTGACCGACGATTACAATTCAAATGTAAGCGAATGTAGTTATTAGTAGCATGTAAAATTTAGAAGATGTCAACATTGCAACACGCCTGGTTTCTATGCCAAGATACCAATGTAGGGGGCCGGGCGAGGTCTAGCAGCCGGTTAAGGGTACTGTCATTTCGTAGGTAGCAAGAAAATAAATTGTGGTGGCAGAACAAGAGCCAGTGTGATGGTAGTCGTGGTGGTGGTGCCGAAATGGTTGTGGGGTGTGGTGCTCGGTAGTAACGTTAGAGAAAAATAAAACTGTTGCTGTAGTATACGGTTCAGTCCACTATTATTTTTATGTAGAGCGAATTCGGAATTAAATAGGTGGGGTTAGCGCGGTTGAAAACATTTCCTAAAAAAGTGTGTCACTGCACGTGTAATGCATAATTTTTTTTTTCTATATTTATGTTTTTTTTATTTTTGGATTTACTGTGGTAGACTTAACAATTGCGTACACAACTAAAAATCCTTTTCGGGACTGAAAAAATTTTTTCGGAATTGAAAAAATTGTGTGGTGGAAATTATTTTTTTATGCAAGAGTTATTACCTCAATTTTTTTTATTTGATTTTCTTGATTCTTCTTTTTGTTCTATTACTCACAAACCCCTCCAAACCAGGATATTCAAAACTTTCCCAGTTTGTCACTCATACCCACTTGGGAAAATATAAGTAGGAATAGAATTCACCTGTTTCAAATGTTATCGAACTCCTTTTTTTTCACATTCTTCATTATTTATATTTAACATATATTTATTTTACATTCTTCAATATAATTGAAGCAATATCGTCAACGTCATAGTCATCAACGAAACTTGGACTCTTTCATTAAAGCAGGTTTCTAAATTTACTACTACATAATAATTTTGAGAGAAAACACGTTTACTCAACCTTTGCATATTTACAACACTTTTACCAAATTTTGTTGCATCTTAATCATACACATATAAACAAACAGCATATAATGTCAGACTTTGCCTTTAACAATTATTGTATAAATTGTGACAAATTATGTCCCCAAAATTCTGTCTATTGTTCAGACGAATGTAAATCAATAGAATATCAATCTTCAATGGACTATCAATCTTCAGTATGTTCAGACCATACTCATCAAAGTGTAACTGATGCATTAGTAAGTCCTTTATTGACTCCTGCCCTTTATCAACAATATTTACAACAAGATATTTGTCAATCCCCATTAGTCTTGGGAGCCACTGCATCCAACACAAACAATGCTACCGCGACTAAAGATTTGGATTACTTTGATTTAAATTACTCAGTACTGTCAAATACCAACTATAGTTCAAATGCTAAGGAATTGGTTGATTCCACTTCGCATAACTATCGTAAATGGTTGACTGCTTTATAAGCTCGTGAAAAGCATTAAGTCTTGGGTATTTGACATACTAGACTTGAGAAGCAGCAGTATAAAATCAGCAATGAATTGTACTGTTATTATTTTTATATTCACATATTTGGTTGGGAAATTTAAAGGGTTACAAAAAACATAAAAAAAGGGAAGAGTATTTTTGGAGGTTGTTATGGTAAACATTAGTGTTGGTTAATATAAGATATTGCTAATACGTTAACTGCATCATTGGATGGTTATACCATCATGTTTATTACTTGTTATATAGATAAATCGAAGAGAATAAGTAGTACTTGTTCTCCTCACATTTTATAGGCTAAAAAATCTAACACAATAAATATCATAATTTTATATCTTCAAAAGAATGTGCACAACAATTGATGTAGTGTTTCTTTAAAACAGATGTACCTTTATCAGGTCCTGTATACCCGTGTCTTTATCAAGTCCTGTAGACCCACTAATTTTAGTGTTAACCAGAGGGTTTAGCCTTTTACCTTTAAGTTTAGTTGCGAAAAAAAGCAATTTCTTGAACCAAAAAAAGAATATCATTTAAGCAATTCTATTCAAGTTTAGAGAGGTGCCCTGGACCCATGCACACACATGTCCAGCTCAACAAAAAAAATTCCTGGGAAAAACCTTAACCCCCCCTCTCTTTCACATTAATTGTTCTGGTATTAAAGTTTATGTCGTGTAGGTATATTTGTTTTAAGGTTTCTATACGAAACAACCCCCTCCACTTATTAATAGATCCACCTCCAAGAAAACTAGACCAAAGAAGAAATAATGAAACTAATTAAGTCTAATTTCCGTACTTATTCGTAACGTGGTTTTCTTGCAGATTAACCCCACCCCGAGGGGTCAATGTCAAATGAAACCCGAAGTAGAATAAGTTCTAAGCAACAATTTTTCTAATACCTCTAGAATCTGAATTGTATAATTCCCCTAAATCAAGAATCGATCGATTTAAAATTAACTACGAGTACAAGGTCAGACCACTTGGTATATTGTTCGAGGCTTTTTAACATTCATTGTTATTACGAAAAAGGAAAGATTTTTACTTGAATTGCAAAGTATAAACCAAACAATGACAATAAATGCTTAATCTCATTGGTTTAATAAAACCCTTGTTACTAAGAGACCACAGCCAAAATCAGTTC
>LQMS01002368.1:0-168912 GCA_001657455.1 Spathaspora girioi | reverse complement strand
TATTATCATTACATTTTCACTATAGGTTTTTCAATTCGAAACATTTGGTCTTACTATATGATCCGTCGGGTCTCAAGTAATTTTCACTATTCTTGATCACTAATTTGTATTGTGCAGTACCTTTTCAGAATCGGACTCAGTTACAGATTAATCTGACGTTGACTCAAAACTGTGGTCATGACTCAAGCAAATAATTTCCACCACACATGTTCAAGTTCGATTACAAATGAGAAAACCCCGGTGCTTGCATTTCTAGGTGAGCTGATTACAGCCTGAGAAGGGAACACTTGTGCTGTTACTACTACAAAATCTACTTGTCAGCTAGCTATTCTTAAAATTAAATGTTCCATAACAGTGATCTATTTAAATGTTATATCTAATCTTATTAAGTAAATACATACCCCTGTTTATCACTGAATTTTAATTGCCCATGGCAGTCTGAGCACTATGTTAACCCCTATTTGTATAAATATCTGGTCAAAACGACAGTCTATTGTAAACCTTTAGAAAAGATTTTCTCCTCAATATGCATCCAAATTCAGTTAAACCCAATTCAAAATTTTGACGAACCAAACTTTCTAGAAGCGAGGAGTTGGCTTTCTACTACCGGTAAAGTACACAGTTGCACATTGGTTGGAACCCCGGAGAAGAACCGCACTTCTCAGTTCCATATAATGACAGAGAATAAATCATGATTCACAACAAACCAAGTTGCGGGAGAATTTCCAATTTCTAAAATGGTTTTCCCAATTGTTTAACTACACAAGCTTTAAATTGATTAAATTCATTAGCACATCGATCTTTGTTCATAGTTGTGTAATTGGCTAGTATACATTCACCATACAATTTTCCTTGTTCAGAGCACTTGGCGGAAGATTGGATGAACTTCTTAGCAGGACGGATCTTTCTTGGTGTTGTTGACATGTTAAATGAAGGAATTCTTTTAGAAAGGGATTAGATTCTAGGATTATATTGTAGTAGATCTAACTTGCCTTAGACTGAGAAGGTTCATATGCCTTAGACTGAGAAGGGTCTGAATTTTTTTTTTGTATTTTGCATGATGTTTTTTTTGCTCTCCTGTTGTCCCGGCGCGTTTGGATTGCGCTCGGCTGTACGAACGACGAGGAAGAGGGGCTTTAGTCCCAAGACTGCAAAAAATGTAATTTCTGCGATATGCTGTATCAGTTGAGTATATGAATTAATCTTTGAACTGGTTACGCCAAGTAATATTAATGCTTCCTGTAACTTTGAAGGGGAAATTATTTAAGGTGGGATGAAATTCTCTAAATTTTTGAAAAATTATTGCCAAAATCGAGAATTCACTACATACATTTTACATATAGCTCATGAGAGAAGTAGGACAGGAAGTTGCTCTAACTGTAATCCAAATACAAGCAAAACACCGAAAGTCATTTACCGAAAGTATCAGAAACTATGGCTCCCAGTTTAGCTAGTTGTAAGAATAAAGAATTTTTTGCAAAGTTGTTTCTACCTTCCATTGCGGATAAATTTTGAAATTTGTGACTAATTAAAAATTCCACATTATGCAAGATCTATCATCAGCTGACGAGGGGAAGATTTGGTATCAATTCTAGGATGCAAAGGTAATAAGTTCAAGCAAGTGAATGGATAGCTATATCCGTTAATAACGATATGTCGTTATAACAATAGCTCTTTGTATGACCTGGTTAGTGCAAACTCCGCAACGGCTCGCAATAAAAGACCCTCATTGTTTAATTATTACATTGAACCCACATTTTTTTCTTTAACCTAAATTTTTTTTCTTGTCGCCTGCCCTAAGTCCGTTCGGCGCTTAGAACGAAGAGAAAAATTCTTATAAATACAAAAATGTCACCTGCGAACTAATTTACCAAGTAATTGTTTGTTACCTAGCTACCTTTTTTTTGCAATTGCTAAGAATATCACGGCCCTGAACGTTATTGGCACACGATCGACTTCACAGGGACTAAAACGACCATAATTTCTTTTTGCTAGAGTTATTTGAGACACTTTACTGTTCCCAGATCATATTATCCACAGTTTTTTACTGTTTTCGTTATCAGATATCACTAATATGGACCCAACACACGATCCAAATTTCACTCCTCCTTCTTTGAATAAGGATATGGAGCCACCAGCACCATCCTACAAGATCCCGGTTAATGTTCCTATACATCCATATGTACTTGCTGATTTAGGTGAAGCGTTGGATGATCCTTCCCCTCATCCCCAATTTAGTTCTGGTTCAAGATCTCAACGTCGACAATCTTCATCAACATTAACTTCGGAACTTGGCGATGAACCTACCAAGTATCATACCAAGATTCCACGTATTCATAATGAATTCATGAGTGCTTCCAGTTCCGATGAAGAGGTTGTTGTGATAGATAAGGAGCTGAATGGATCTGAAACAAAACAGAATGGATCTGAATCAAAGTCAACAACGGCGGCGGCCAAAGACTGTGATTGCTCTCCACCTTCTGCCACCTCCATGGTAGGACGTGCTCCTTCTATAAGATCTGAGATTTTGCCAGCTACAATTGACGTCAAACCTAATCAGATTGCTGATTTGGAAGAAGTACCTCATGGACTTGAAAGACAAGCGTCTAATTTAAAAGATTATACTTTTCCTACTCATCGATTAGCCACTACGTTACTGGACGATTCAAAATACCCCTTGGTGGTAGTTGCATGTGGGTCATTTTCACCAATTACATATTTACATTTACGAATGTTTGAAATGGCACTTGATGCCATTACTGAACAAACTAGATTTGAAGTAATTGGAGGTTTTTATTCTCCTGTATCTTCGAATTATAAGAAGCAAGGATTAGCTCCTGCACATCATCGAGTAAGGATGTGTGAATTGGCCTGTGAACGAACTTCAAGCTGGTTAATGGTTGATGCTTGGGAATCATTACAACCTAAATATACTCGTACTGCATTAGTCTTAGATCATTTTAATGAAGAAATTAATATTAAACGGGAGGGAATTAAGACCAAATCCGGAGATAGAAGAGGAGTTAAGATTATGTTATTAGCCGGAGGTGATTTAATTGAATCAATGGGTGAACCTGATGTATGGGCTGATCAAGATTTACATCATATTTTAGGGAAATATGGATGTTTAATTGTAGAAAGAACCGGGTCAGATGTTAGAAGTTTTCTTTTAAGTCATGATATAATGTATGAACATAGAAGAAATGTTTTGGTTATTAAACAATTAATTTATAATGATATTCTGTCAACTAAAATACGATTGTTTATTAGAAGAGGAATGTCTGTACAATATTTGTTACCTAATTCTGTCATTCGATATATTCAACAACATAATTTGTATTGTGATTCTGAACCAGTTAAACAAGTTATGTCGGATAGTGCTGATTAGTGTGTGTGGTGTTTGCTTATAATCTTTCACTTCTCCTATCAACCTTTTAATATAGACATTTGATATATACGTTTACGTTTATTTGTATCAATATACTTCACAAATTTTAGTATTAAAAGAAAATATAAATTAAAACCTAAACAACCTATAAAAGTTCTACCATTCTTGGGCTCTATTACCATAAGGACTCTTTTTGGTACCTCTAATTGGTTTAACCAATTTAGAACCACCTTCCAAGAAGGAAAATACATCTCTTCTTTTAGCTTCATACTTTGAAATGAATTCTTCCTTTTGTAAAGTTAATCCAATATCATCTAACCCATTGACTAAACAATGTTTTCTAAATGGTTCAACATCAAAGTTTTCAATTATTACTTCACCAGTTTCACCATCTTTAATTTGTTGATTTGGTAAATCAATAGTTAATTTATGACCCTGTTGAACAATGGGGACTAATTTTTCCACAATTGTTTCTTGAGTAATTCTAATTGGTAATAAAAAGTTTTTAAATGAATTATTATAAAAGATATCACCAAATGAAGGAGCAATAATACATTTAATACCAAAATCTTTTAAGGCCCATGGAGCATGTTCTCTTGAAGAACCACAACCGAAATTATCACCAGTAACCAATAAAACTTCAGCATTGGTGAATGGATCTACATTAAGGACGAAATCAGTAGCAATGTCTTTACCAGTGACTGGATCTTGTTTAAATCTCCATTCATAGAATAAACCAGCTTTTAAACCGGTTCTCTTGATTGTTTTCAAGAATTGTTTTGGAATAATAGCATCGGTATCAACATTTGCCTTATCAAGGACAGCAGTTATACCAGTTAAAACCTTGAACGAATCGGCACTACCAGAAACACCAACAACAGAAGCTGGGGCATTTGCCTTTGGAATATCGTTAATACGTTCAGCTTCAGCACCTGGAGTTTCTTCAATATATTCCTTTTCATGTTCATATACAGCGTCTTGTAATTCCTTATCCTCTTGTTCTTGTTCAATATGTACGGCAGGTTCATCATGGTTAATATAATCAAATTCACGAATATCAGTGAAATGACCTTTGATAGCAGCAGCAGCAGCCATGGCAGGTGACATTAAATGAGTTCTTGAACGAGCACCTTGACGACCTTCAAAGTTTCTATTGGAAGTTGAAGCACATCTTTCTTGAGGATCTAAAATATCAGGATTCATACCTAAACACATACTACATCCAGCTTCTCTCCATGAAAATCCAGCAGCTTCAAAGATCTTATCTAAACCTTCACGTTCAGCTTGTGCTTTGATTAAACCTGAACCTGGCACAACTAACACTAATTTAACATTATCAGCCTTCTTATGGCCCTTGGCCACTTTAGCAGCTTCTCTTAAATCTTCAATACGAGAATTAGTACAAGATCCAATAAATGCCTTGTCGATATAAAGTTCTTGTAATGGAGTGTTTGGAGTTAATCCTTGATATTCCAATGCTCTTTCCATACCGGCTTTCTTAATCGCATCAGTCACATTGGCTGGATCAGGTACTTTAGCAGTAATTGGTAAAGCATCTTGAGGAGAATTACCCCAAGTTATAGTTGGTACAATATCAGCGGCATTTATTTTAACTTCATAATCAAATTTAGCACCTTCATCTGAATGTAAGGTTTTCCAATATGCCAATGCCTTATCCCATTGTTCACCCTTTGGAGCTAATGGTCTACCTTTAATATAATCAAATGTAATTTGATCAGGTTTAATCATACCAGCACGAGCACCAGCTTCAATTGCCATATTACAAATAGACATTCTTGCTTCCATAGATAAGGTTTCAATGGCCTTACCGGCAAATTCAATGACACAACCAGTACCACCAGCAGTACCAATAACACCAATTACATGAAGAACCAAATCTTTAGAAGTTATACCAGGGGATAAATCTCCATCAACGAAAATTCTCATGTTTTTAGATTTGGCTTGAATAATTGTTTGTGTTGCTAAAACATGTTCAACTTCAGAAGTACCAATTCCAAATGCTAATGATCCAAAAGCACCGTGAGTAGAAGTATGTGAATCACCACAGACAACTGTGGTTCCTGGTAAGGTAAAACCTTGTTCTGGTCCAACAATATGGACAATACCTTGACGGTCATCGGTCATTCCGAAATAAGTAACATCAAATTCTTTAACATTAGCTTCTAAAGTTTGAACTTGTAATCTTGAATCGTCTTGATCTATAAATGTTTCAACATTTTTAAAATTGGCCCGAGAAATTGTAGGAATGTTATGATCAACAGTGGCTAATGTACAATCAGTTCTTCTTACTTTTCTACCAGCATTTTTTAATCCTTCAAACGCTTGCGGTGAAGTAACTTCATGAACTAAATGTCTATCGATATATAATAAATAAGAGCCAGAATCGTCTTTATGAACGATATGGTCTTCAAAAACTTTGTCGTATAATGTTTTAGGAGACATGTTTGATTAAGTTGTTATTGTGAAAAAACTATAAACAAATTCAAAAAAATAAAGGAAATTGTAAACAATATATATAGAGGGTAAGGGTTTGGGGATATAAAGGTTGAAATTTTTCAACGAATGGGTCATACAAAATAGTCAGAGCGAAACCGGCGCCTGTTCCGCTCCGTGATTTTTTCCCTCCGGTTTAGCCAATGACCGGCATTTCGTTGGTAAGACGGGGTGAAAAAACGTCACAAGAGAAAATCTGTCATGTGACTTAAAAATTTATTGTTATTAAAAAAAAGCCAAAGTCTCAACTTTCGATTGAAAATAGACACGCAAGCACTTACTTGAGTTAACCATGCAAATGTCCGGGTCTTCTGGTATTCAAGCAGCAAGTTCCCTAAATATTTTTTATATATTTTAGTTATATGGTATTATTGTGTCAATATATTTATATATACTAACAAAACAATCTTGTTTTACCCTTGCTCGTTTCCAGAGACTTAATAAGCGAGCTAAGAATGTTTCGAAATTAAAAAGTATTTTAAATGCAGTTCAAAATGAAAGTGATACGATGTTGCGAGCTAGAAGAACAGATTTTTATATATTCTGCTATATGACACGATCGAATTCAAACTAACCCCTACAAACTAAAATTATTAAATCAAAGAAGTTACCATTAAGGATTCCATCCCACAGCGGTGACACAAATTAGCCTGACGTTACTGATGCTCAACCAGAGGACTTATCATTGAGGCAAGCGGCTTTGGAAGAAGGATTATATCTAGCCTGTAAATACTAGACTAGCCAATACTTGTTCCTGCTAAGAGAACCTCGTTTGAGTTTTTTTTAATTTGCCAATTTTGATTCTTTGAAATTTTATTTTAATTGTTGAAGGTTTGTCTAGGTTCTTTCTTTCACTGTTTTAGTTGAATTTGTTAGTTTAATTTCAATTGTGGGATAGCAGAATATATATATTCTGTTTTACTTCTCGGCAGCATTATACTTGAACTATATTTATCTTAATTTAGAAATATTCTACATTTACTTATTTAGTCTCTGAAAGTGAGCGCAGTAAACAAGGTTGAACTTTGTTATCTTAATATAATAAAACAAAATACAATAATAATAGAATGATCCTAAAAGATATAAAAAATATTTGGGAACTTCCTGTTTAAGTACTGCAAGATCCGAACACTTTGGTTAACTCAAGTAATTGCTAATGAGGATTGGTAACTTATTTGCAATCAAATGTTGAAACTCTTATTTTTTTAACAACACAATTTCAATCACGTGCAGAGTACGCTTGCTTAAACTGTAAAAATTCTAAATTTGCAGGTTAACCGGCTTTCTAGCTAAAGAAAAAACACAGAGTTTGAATCCTACAAACTTCACCATAGTAAAGTTCCCACAATTACCAACCTACACATCAGCAACCCAACTTCCACATCATGGTACCAGCTGGAGGTGGAAGAAGGTCGAAAATCAGACCACCCAGGAAATTTCTCGTCAATTCTTCGACTGAAAACTCGTCAGTTAGTGGAGCTGCTGGTGCTGGGGGAGATCCTACTGTAGATTTTGAGAAATCTTGGTCAATATTAAATAACGCCATTGCCCAAATCCAAAACAAGAATGTTAGTAACTTGTCATATGAGCAATTGTATCGTAAAGCCTATATCCTCGTCATTAAGAAGTTTGGTGGTAAATTGTATAACAATGTTGCTTCAATTATAACCCAACATTTGTTGATTATCCGATCTAACTTGGTTAGTTTGAATTGTACCAATGAAGAATTCATGAAACGCGTCATACAAGAGTGGGACGAACATTTACAAGCTATGAAATTTATTAGTGATGTGTTGATGTATCTTAATCGGGTTTATGTCAAGGAACATAAAAAGTTACTTATCTATGATTTGGGAGTACAGTTGTTTAAAGACAATATTATCAAACATAATGAGGATGAAGTTGGTAACAAGATCATTCAAATTGTTATTGACGAAATTACAAAGAGTAGAAATGGTGTGGTGATAACTTCAAATATGTATATTACCAAGATTATAAATATGTTGGAATTATTAACGGAATCAAGTCCAGGTCAAGGTCTGGGCCAAGGAGGTGGTGGTGAGAATTACTATGTTAACAAGTTTGAACCGAATTTCCTACGTGCTTCGGAGATGTTCTTTGATCAATTGTCAACTTCATTCTTGTCCTATCAACTGGGGTCAAGATATCTTTATGAAGCTACTCAATTCATAAGGGATGAAGAATCAAGAATAAAGTTTTATTTACCATTGTCAACATATCCCAAACTTATAGAATTGATGAACAACATCATAATAAAGGACAAAATCGATCAAATTATAACATTCCCTTACGAACAACAAGGGTTAAAATATTGGTTAGCACCGTTGGTTACAAATATTAGCAATAGTGAAGAAAATGAAGGAGGCGATACTTATCATTATAATGATTTGGCGTTGTTGTATAATCTAATTGGTAGAATTGACCAAGATTATCTGTTGTTGAGATTACGTTTAAAGGAAGGTATTCTCGCCCAGGGGAATTCCATGCCTGAAATTGTAAGAAATTCAATTGACACCACAGGAGGAGCAGCTGCAGGGGAAAAGAAGAAGTTAGGATCAAATTCCGTGTTGTTTGCTTCAAAATGGATTGAAACTATACTTAAATATCGAAACCAACTTCTTGAAGTTTATCGAAGATCTTTCGATTTGAATCCAGCCCTTGAACAAACTATTACAATGGCAATGCGAGATTTCATAAACGAAAAGAAGCGAGGAAGTGACTCGGTGAATGCTCCTGAAACGTTGTCTATCTATATTGATTATTTCATCAAACAATTAAATAAAGGATCAACCACTAAAGATAATTCTTTGAAATCAGGAGGCGATCAAATTGAAGAATTTATCAATAAATCAATTCAGTTTTTGAAATTCATAAAGGATAAGGATGCATTTGAAGCTAATTATTCTAATCATTTTGCTAAACGATTTTTAAATTCCAAAACTTCGCTTACTAATTTGATTAAGGGAATTGATATCGAAGAATTAGTTCTTGGGAAACTATGCGACGAGTTGGGGACTTCATCTTTGAATAAGATTATCCGAATGAATAAAGATATTAAACTGTCCAAGGATTTAACCCATGAATGGAGAAACCATGTTGGTACTCAGCAACAGTTAATTGATCTCGATTTAAAGATTTGTAATGTGACTGATTGGCCTAAATCAATGACTAAGGATTATAAATGGTTTTCCAAACAAGAAAACGAAGCCACTCCTTTCAAATGGCCCCGACAACTCCGCAATACCATGAGAGAATTTGAAGAGTATTGGACGACAAATAAGAATAATAACAACAAATCATTATATTGGAGTCCTAAATTTGGCTCAATGGATTTAAGAATTACATACCCTTCGAGAACTTATGAAATTAATATGTCTACATATGCCGGTATCATCATGTTATTATTTGCCCCACAATCTAACAACCCGGATGGAAGTTCAGTTCTGGCATTTGATGAAGGGAAAAAATTGAACTATGATGAAATTTTGGAACTTACAGGTATTCCTGAATTGGAATTAAAACGGCATTTACAATCAATTGCAGTTAACCCCAAGCTGAGATTGTTGATAAAAGTACCCATGAGTAAAGATGTTAATAATACTGATGTATTTAAACTAAATGAGAAATTTAAATCACCCTCAGTTAAAGTTAAAGTTTTAACCGTTTCCTCATCGTCATCTACACAAGCTGTATCTAAAACTACTCCAACAGTTCGCACAGAACAACAAGAAGAAATGGAAGAAGTTCAAAGTAATATTCTCGAAGGTAGGAAATTACAAGTCAATGCCGCAATTGTAAGAATTATGAAATCAAGACACCTGATGAAACATCATGAATTAATTGAAGAATTAATTAAACAATTAGCCACGAGATTTCAACCCCTGATGATTTTAGTTAAACAAAGAATTGAAGATTTGATTGAACGGGAATATTTAGTTAGAGATGAAGCTGATAGAAACGTTTATCATTACGTTGCATAGTTTACCATTACATTGTAGTTAACGAAATATACGAATTATTTGAATAAACATCCATGTAAGTAGTAGTCACTATAGTAAAACCTGCAAGTATGAGTTTTGCGCTACCAAATAGCAATAAACTGTAACAATATAAAAATTTCACTGGTTAGCAAAAACATGTAAAAAATCTTCCTTGATTTCAACCTCATACCCAAAACAAACTACTTATACTTGGGTATATGTTACAAGGATAGAAATTCATATTACTGTACTATTAAATAATCATGTCGGCAAATGATATCTTGGATGTGTTAAACATCTCACGAGACGAGCCACCCAAGAAGAAACAACGGGCAAATGAATCTACATTACCAGCCCAACCACAACTCACGGGTATGGCTCGAGAATTATATAATTTGATTGGTCCCAATACGCCTCCGGTTCAATTAAGTTCTAGTAATTATACCAAGACTTCAATTAAGGATAAGATAAATTTCAAGCCTTCACCATGGACGAAAATGGAGTTTAATCCGAAAAAGAGGGAGAGGGGGGATGATGGTATTAAATTGTTTCATTGGATGAAAGGGTCTAAGGAATTTCTTGACCTGGCTGAAGAGACTAAAAAGCCGTATTTTTTTGAGAAATTTAATGTTAATTTAAACATTCCCGAGTTGGTTGATGAAGAGACGTATGATAAGTTTATGGAAGAAATTAAAGAGCATGAGAAAGCTGAGAAAGAGAGAAAATTATTGGAGTTGAAACAACGAGAACGTGAACGAGAAGAAAAAGAAAAGGAGAAACAAAGGGAAAAAGAGAAGGAAGACGCGAAAATGAAGGAAAAAGAGGCCAAGGATAAGGAAAAACAAAAGCTGAAGGAGGATAAACTGAAAGAAAATAAAAGTGAAGAGAAGGTAAAGGAAGAAATCAAATCTGAGAAGGTGGGCTCAAAGGTAGAGGAAAGCAAGAAAGAGGAAGCTAAGAAGGAGGAAAACAAAGAAGAGACCGGCAATGATAAGGACAAACTGGAAACGGAAAAGCCTGAAGAAACTGACAAAACATCTGAGAAAAGTCCCAAAAAGACTACCCTGAAAGAAGATGAATCAAAAGAGGATGAAGTTGAAGAGGAAGACGAGTGGACTTATGAAGAAACAACATATTTATTCAAACTATGCAAAGACTTTGAACTTAAATGGCCAATAATTTATGATCGTTATCAATACAACAATGTACGAACCTGTGAAGATTTAAAAGAACAGTTTTATCGACTTTGTATCAAGATTCTACAATCAAAACATGAATCTTCCCAATCTTCACTTATAGATTCACTCAAAGCCTATTCTAAACCACGAGAAATTGAAAGAAAACAATATTTAGAAAACTTATTGAAACGTACCCCTGCTGAAATGGCCGAGGAAGAATCTTTAGTTATCGAAGCAAGAAGGTTTGAACTAGCAGCTAAGAAGATGTTGATTGAACGTTCTAACTTGTTAACATTATTAGATTCCCCACAATCCACGCAAAACTCGTCTCAATATCAATCATCGCAAGGGTTAGCTAATTTATACAATAACTTGATGATTTTCGATAAACATCAAAAGAAAAAACAAGCACAACAACAACTTCAATTACAACAACAACGAGCCAGTGAACCTGTGCCACCACCTATCCCCATCGCGGCATCTTCTTCATTCAAGAAGGATAAATCTTTTCAAACTCATTTACAACAATATCTATCCAGTTTATTGAAACAAAACGTCCATACGAATCCAGCCATCAAACAAGAAGCCAACAGTATTCAACAATTATTATCCAAGAGATTGACCCAGAAGGAAGAAGAAGCATATGGGTTGTATTATCACGGTACGGAAAAATTAACCCCCGGGGTGGTGTTAAGATCGACTATGAAATTACCAAGTTTACAACAAAAACAATCAACTTTGAAATCGGTGAATTCAGTATTACAAGAATTGGATATTCCAACTGGTGGTGGAACTACTTGGAAACCAGTGATGCCTACACGAAAGACAATGTCTCGATATGATGAATTAATAAGAACGGTAGTTGCATTGTTGGAAGTTAAAAGGGCAAAGGATAAATTAGAGTCAGAAATCAAGTTAATCAAGAGTCAACGTGGAATGCTTTAAAATGTATATTCATAATCAGGTAAACTAATGGGTTCCGGTGGAATGTTAATCATTTGTATTTGATATAATTCAGTATAGTAGCGTGACTCAACATCGACTATTGTTTCCTCGTGAATGTGATGATGCAGTACCAGGACATTTTCTTGACCATTTGTAATCTCTGAGTATGTGTAATGTGAATAGAATTTATACAGTTGTTCTTTACCATCTTGATTTATTTGTAGATAAGTTTGAGTAATTTCCCGTAAAATTTGAATATCTTTATACCCTTCAAAAACGAGAAAGCAATGACGTAATATCGATAGTATTAAACGATTACTTCCAATAATATACCATGTCATTTCATTATCATCAACTCTAACATTCTTAATATTACTAATCATGATTAAAAACCGTTTGAAATTAGAGTTACAGATATCAAAATTTAATAATCTAACATTTGTATCGAAATATTTCAATAATTCATATACCAACTTCCAATTCTGTTTAACCGAGTCATCTTCAAGATAGATACTGACTTGATGATACAACATTTCCACTTCTCCAATGACAAATCTATCTAATATTTCAAGAATATCACGTTGGAAATACACGGCATTTATGAAATCAATATGAAACATGCGTAATTTTTCCAATAATGGTAATCTATGAATCTTGTATAGACTCAATTCCGATTGCAGGATACCTAATTTACTTGATAACGAAGATAACAAGTTACTTGTAGTATTATCAATGAAATCTTGACATTGGATCTGAACGTGTTTGATTACCCGAACAACAAACTCTTTATACCAAGTACAGGAATAATATTTATCAAATTCTGAATTAACAGTTTTGTAGATCTCGATGATATATTTCAGTTTATCCAGATTACTCAATTTTAATTTGATCAAATTGCCAATGATATTGTTTACGATTATATGTCGAGATTGCTGAAGTAGATGTTTAATGTCGACTTCACTCTTCAATTGAAAAAGACTCCACTTTTCCCGTTCAAGTAACGTTAATATCGAACTTAGGTAAGTTGAAGGATTGTACAACATCAATTCTCGAATGACACAACGACCAACTACTTCTTGACATCCCTTTAGATTATGATACTGTAAAACATTGTAATAAAAATAAATCAGAAACTTCTCTCGCAGTGTATGATTACCAGTGTATGGAAATGTCTGAAGCACTAATTTTTCCCAATTGTTATTCGGAAGCAATGAAGAAAACTTGATCCAACTGCATATACACGACTCTATTATTGTCGAAACTCTGGTTTCTTCTTGGAGACTAGGAAGGGGGATCCTCCCCATTTGTCGATGTAGTATCCCTTCAAGCAAGTCACATAATCCTTGTAGTGTCTTTATTGCGATACCTGTAGTTGGCGGAGATATTCTTGCAAACATGCCAAGTACATCCAGACAAACACCATCGGGCATATCAATGTGCAAACCTTTGGAAAGTCCCAATACTTGAATCGTTTGGTTCGAACTCAAGTGTTTGATTATTTTATCCTTGAATATATGTATGAATCGATTCCACATCTTAAAAACACCAGCACCACTAAAGTAATTATCAATACAAAACTTAATAAATAGACTAATTGCATCCATGGGCAATTTACCTTGACTAGACACGGCAACTTGACAAATCACAATTAGAGAGTTCATCCCTAATTTAAACAAATCAACATCCTTCAGTTGTTCAATTGATTCAAAAAGTCCACATGTTTGATTGTTCAAATCAACTCCACCACTAGACAATTGGGAAAGCATAACTATGAAATTAAGTCGATTAATAAACATAACTCGATGGGATTTATCGTTAACGTATTGAAATTTGCTTGAAATGAATAACTTCGTGATTAACCGTTTAACCGTTTGAGCTGAGGATATTCCTGATACGTACCAATATAGGAATTGCATAAACCGTTCAAAGAAACTTCCATCAGGTATATCATATCGCGTACGTATCCTTCCTAATAAATCAGGTACTTCTACTTCATCTATGAAATTTGCAAATCTGCGACTAGTAATGGAATGATATATTTGTAAGATCATTTTCTCATCAATTGGCCAATCCTTTCTCTGGTTTAGAAAATATATGATTTCAATATACCGATAACAAAACTCTGATGAATTATGGGATTTGTCAAACATGCTATTGAATGGAGTCCATGAATATCCCTTATTAGTAGTACAGTTGCAACATAATTGAAACAAGGCTTCGAGAATATTAATGGAATTTGGAGAATCAACATAGGTATTCAATGCAAATACAATACTCTCCCACCATAACTTCCTATCAACTAGCAAACAATGCACCTTAAATGATTCATCCTGATCATTTTCAAACATTTCATAAATTGAAAAACTTTCAAAATATAATTTCCAATACTGTTGAGCATATCGTTTAATAAAGTCATCAAGATCAAGTGGAGATCCACCCTGGAATAACGCTATATTGGACACGGTATAGTACAACAACATAAAATATGGCACAAACTCCAATTTAAACCGCAAGGGGATAACAACCAGCTTAACAAGAGAATTGTAACAAATGTCTAATAGTTTCCACTCCTTGGTTGAAAATGACTTTTGAATTACTAATGCCCACTCAATCAACCCTTTCATACATTCAGTTAATGCCTGGGAAAGTAGTTCAAGTGGTACATTGAAACTCTTGATGGTTTTCGCTAAATGAGTCAATAACTTTTCATTCGTGGTTATTGATTTTTGAATGTCAACTAAGGATAATGTGTACGGTACATTAAGGAAAACAATACAAACTGTATCTTTGGTAAGAGTGTATGATTTCCCTTTTGCTAATTCCATGATCTTCAGTAGATCAATATTGTTTAATAAACTCTTTGAAAGGGGGTTGTTAGAAATATTTCTAGCCTCACCATGAAAGGGTTCCTTTACAAATCTGGTTTCACTCTCAGCTTCAATTGTAGTAGTTGAGTATACGGGTTGTCTCAGGAAGAGATAATCACTGGCAAACAAGTCTTTCGGGTTCTTGGCAAGGTACTTATCAATAGTTTTATGAGGATGTTTCTTTTGAAGTCTTTGCTTGTTTCGTTTTACGGTTGTTGATGTGTTGATATGTTTGACTTGTAAACGACCATAACCTTGAGGATCGCGGTTTTTACGAGACCTTCCCAGTGTTGACCTTCCATGTGAGTAGGTTCCCTTCCTTGACGATTCAGCCCTTCTTGGAGTTGAAATAAACGCTGTTCTAGAGGAGCCAAGCAACGTCGATTCAGTAGTCTTTCGTTTCTTGTTTGAAGAATGTTTGTTCCTTCTTTCACCAGTAGCTAACATCATATTAATAGAATCCCTCTCTTGAACCTCAAAGTCATCCTCGCTCATATTTGCAAAATCAAAAGGAGGTGGTATATCTGTTTGGTTACCAATGTCATTTTCTTGTCTAAAGAATATATCTGAATCAGCATCACTTTCGTTATCTGAACTAGAACTTTCAGAGAGTAGTACCGCATCATACATAGACATCCTTTCTGATTCTATCAGTTCCAAATCTTGTACAGGATCTACATCATAAAGTTCATGATATAATTCATTCGATGTGTCATAAGTTATGGTATCATCAACAAATCTGGTAAACTCAGGTTCAGGTCTGATATGTCGCTGTATAGATTTCCTAACAGCCATTCCCTTTCTATAATCCGTATGCTTTGGTGTAGTTCTTGGCTTCCTTATTGCTGGCTTGTAAATGCTCAACCTCTTTGCTGACTCGGGTAATGTTCCCTTTAAGATACTTCTTTCTTTTCTGTACCGACCACCTACTCTAACCAACGTAGTATCTGAATCACTTGGTGGTTCCGAGTCAGATTGCAGTTCATCCTCTTCGTCTTCTATAATTAGCGAATGATGTTTATTTGTCGGTATGGGTTCAAGCAGTTCTTTTTCTTCTTCGCTTTGACTATAACTCTCCTGATCACTTTCACTGAATAAATCATTCATAAATCCCATGATACTATCTTCATTTTCTTCTTCCTGTTCTTGTTGAACTTGAGTTTCCTGGTATGTTTCTCCTTGATTCTCTTCAACTCGTAAATGTGATAACCCCCTACCTAAAATTGTATAAAAGTTCTTGTGACGAAACTTTTCATCGCCACGATATCGTTCCTTCATTTTCATATAATTATAATTTAAATATTTGACAATAACGTCCAAATTTTGATTATTGTCATCGTATAATTCATTCAAATATGAAATGTCACACAAGCCCAAGTAATGCGCCTGGTCAGACAAGTATGGATGTGTACTTGCAAAGTTCCGCTTCCGTAGTCCTCGTCTTGTAGAAACTGTGCTACGGGATTTAAGATATGTTTCTAAATGATGACTATCTTCGTCTAGTTGGGGTTGTTCTGGTGCATTCTGCTGATCTGATATAATTGGATGTGCTTCGCTAGGCAGAATATCTTCTGATGATATTGGATTGCTCTCCTCTTCTATAGTTTCAGGTATACGCGTTTGGTCAAGGTACTGTCTTAGTCGATCTCTAGTTGTGTGTCTCTTTGTTGGAGACAATGCATGCAAATTATCCTCTAATAATTGAGGGGATATTAAGAGATGAGACGAGTCTTCTTCTTCCTCTGAATCAGATATGTACTCGAAACTCATTGACTTGTTATATAGGATCCATGTGGGTGTGTCTGTATGTTTAATATCTATTTAAATATGTTTGTTTGTCTTAGTGAAGGGTCAACTGTGAAGAGTAAATAAAAGCGCGTTATTTATTTTTAATGTACAATTTTTTTTTCTGTCTATTCAAAACTTTTCGCAGACATTTTACAGTCACAAAGTAAAAGTTTCTCTATTTCTAAACCAAAGGAGTTCCCTCCTTTGACAACTCCTCCGGGGAAAGAGTCAACTCATTTGAATCAAAATCATTCTTATAATCGCCAACGTCCAAATACCCCTTTGCAGTATGAGTATAAAAGAACTCCCGATCATATCTATCCAACTTATATCCATGTTCTAACCTGGTAACTAAATCAGGATTTGAACAAAATGGTCGTGAAAATCCAATTAATGTCCGATCATCTACATTAACATCATGTAATAATGCTTCATAATGCATGACTATCCCATCTTTAACGCGTAAATTCTCAGCATTGGATTTAATTGCAAATGGATCACCCTTGTAATTGGTAGCATACCCACCACTTCTAACAATTTTCCCGGACCAATATTGTAATATTGGATCATTTGATTTACCAGTAGGATCCGCATCAGATGAACCAGTGACTCGAGGTTCAGTAAGGGAAACATATGCAATTTCATTACCTTGAGATTTACGAGTTTCTAACTGTTCCAAGATATATCTACAAAATTCAATGGGTGGGAATTGAGATTCCTTCATGTAATCAGTGACTCCTGGATATACCATACCATTATGGGTACTCCAAGGAGATATTCTAATTGCAGTTTTCTTTGGACCGATTTGAGGGTGTGCGATACATTTATCAAGAATCTCCAATAAGAACCTACATCTATTCTCCACATTCCCTCCATATATATCAGTTCTTTGATTGGATAAAGGCGAGAGGAATTGTTCAATTAAAAACCCAGATGTTCCATGTAATTCAATGAAATCTACTCCTGCTTGTGCTATACAGCTAACAGCAGCATTCACAAAGTCATCTTGAAGTTCATGAATTTCATCAATTGTATACTGTTTTAATTCCCAACCCAGTTTCTCGGCAGTTTCCTTCTGGGTCTCGGTAACATATATGGCCGAGGGCGCAGTATATGGAATTCCATTCTGTTTCATGACTGGAATATTCGCCATACGCCCAGCACCTACAAGTTGAACACTGGTAAAAGAACCCTCATTACGAATTACATCATTTAATTTTTTCAAAGCATGTATTTGGGTATCATTCCATACACCAGCTTTATAGGGAACTAATCCAGCTTGAGGGGATACCAACATCGATTCAGTTATTACAAGTGTTCCTGGAGTACGTGCTCTTAATTTGTAATAATCAAGCATTATATCAGTTATTACATATTTTTCAGGATCGTTTCTGGATCGGGAGGTTGGAGCATGGACTACCCGATGGTTTAATTGAACATTCCCAAGTTTAATTGGTTTGAATAAATTTGAATCAGCAAGACTATCTGATTTGGTCATTGTAAGTATAAATAGCAAAAGAAAGTGATTTACAACATTACACGTTCCAAGAGATGTTATATCCGCCCCGGGAATACAGAAAAAAAAAGAAAAGTTTACGAAATTCGGAATTATCATCCGATTTTATCGGAAAATTGATGATCCGGAATTAGCCACAATTTAGTAAGAAATTGACCAGCCGTAGCAAAAATATCCATCAATTACGGCAACGACAAAGACATGGTCGCCAACAGCTTCGCCGTGTAACTATGGATCAAATTCTAAATCTCGTAGGATCCCGTCACTCAGTCCAAAGTACTAGTATGATAATGTTTTTAGTTTTGGCATTGAGGAAAGCTAAGTAACCATATAATTATTTGGAAAACCCTACTCCCATTGGATTATTATTGGATTTTATTAGTAAAGTTAACCGGTTTTCCTTAATGCCAAACGTAAAAATCAAAAAAATACAATGGTAATGTAAGCAAGAATCAAAGAATAATAAATTGTGTGATATATCATTGTATGCGAAGTAGATTTAACTAGATAATAATTTCAATTAGTAAACACCTGAGATCTTTAACAACTATAGCTTATTGTGGGAAACATGTTTGCGATAGCTGGACGTTTCAAAAAGACAGCACTTCAAGGGACATTTCTTATTACTGTGGTATATGTAGCAGACTGTTGTTGAGCAACGATCAGATGATAGCTTTGTTCTGTATCGAGTTATTAAATGATGATCATAAGAGCCTATATTTTGAGACGCCACTCCAGCTACGGAACATTAAGCACTATTGCATATTTCAATTATACTGTTATTTCTCTCTGAGCTCGTATTCGATTGTCTACTAACTAATGACTTGTTACAAATTAGTACAAGATATTGGCTAATAGACAATCGAATACGAACTCAGCAAGACATAACAGTCTGAGGCGTACCCACTCACACACTCCTCTAGGGGGCGGTGATTCATGTTTTGTTTTTCTATTTTTATCAGCCTCGCGCTAAATTTCCTCTCAATAATTGTAGCGATATTTTTTCCATTATTCACCCCCCACGGCTTTGTCTCTAATTCTTGTCAAAGTTAACCCCCCATACTTAAGATGTTAGTTTTCAGGATCAATATTTAAATGAATAAATAATTCCTGTTGACTAATAATATACAGAGTGTTTATACATCATGAATCAAACTACAGACGAGACTACTTTCGCTAGCAATTCCTTCACTGATCAAATTACTCCTAGTCACAGTACATCACCTACGCCCTTCCCTACAACCGGTAAACCCGCTAGTGGTGAAAATACAAATCCGGCGTTCCTTAATGTTCGATATCAAATTCAATATGAAGGTGAACTTCTAACTGTAGATACTACAAATTGGAAAACATCTACATTACTTAAATTTCAAATTGTTGCCGCATATACTATCTTCACATTATTTGGTCTTGCTGAACAAACTACAGGGACAATCATTCCGAAATTACAATCATATTATCAAATAAATGACCTACACACAAGTTTCATATTCTTATGTGGTGTAACTGGTTATCTTACCATGGCTGTAATTTCCAATGTTACTCATGAATCATTTGGAATTAGAGGGGTGGCTACCTTAGGTACGACATCCATGACAATTGCATACATGATTATATCGTTAAAACCGCCGTTTTTAATTTATTTATTATGTTCGTTTTTCAATGGAATTGGATTTGGGTGTTTGGATGCTAGTATGAATACTTGGATGGGTAATCTTGTTGATTCAAACCAATTAATGGGGATCTTACATGGGTGCTATGGGTTGGGAAGTATGATATCGCCTACTTTAATAACATATCTAATGGAAAAGAAACATAATCCTTGGAGTTGGAATCATTATTACATGGTGTTGTCTCTTATTGGTGGGTTTTGTATTATGTTTGTTATATTAAGTTTCAAATATGAAACTCCGAAAAAGTATCGATATATCGCCAAGTTGAGAAACAAGAAAGCTCAGGAATCAATTGAATTGGATACAATTAAGGATAATGTAGAAGTAAACGAAGACGAGATATCAAGTAATAATAGTTTGTTGGATGAAAGCGATGAAGACGTTAACCTCTCAGCTAATTTGGGCATGGTACTTAAATCCAAACTAGTATGGATATTATCGATTTTCTTGTTCATCTACGTTGGTGCAGAAGTGGCATTTGGGGCTTGGTTAGTCACATACTTGCTTCGGATCAAACATTGGGCTTATAACTCTTCAGCACATATGTCAACTACTTTCTGGTCGGGATTAACCATTGGTCGAATGGTATTAGGTTTTGTCACGGCCCATTATTTCAATACCGAGTTATCGGCAAACTTAACATACACGGTACTTTCATTTGCAGGATATACTCTATTTTGGTTATTTTCATTTACGAAATTAAATTGGTTATTATTTTTAATTGTGTTTATGACTGGAGTAGTTGTTGGTCCGATTTTCCCCACCACAATTATAGCCAGTGTTAATATCTTACCACCAAATTTTCAAATTGTTGGTATTGGATTCATATGTGCGTTTGGAGGTGGTGGTGCCGCGGGGATCCCCTTTCTCACGGGGTTAATTGCCGAATCCAGCGATACCGGGTTAGCTATACTTCCACTTGTTGTCATTGTACTTTTCGCGATATTATTAATCATTTGGACTTTAATTATTTTGCAATACGCAAAATCTTACAAACGAAATAATTTATAGAGAATTTCTTCTACACTAATTTAATAGACATAAATCTAATGTTTACTTTCTATATATCACACACACACACATACTACACACAACTATTTTTATATTTTCCCACCTTGAGCAATCCATTCATCTGGCGTGAATCCCTTTTGAGTAAACGCATGAATACCCGCTATTTCCTCCTTTAATGAATTATTAACCAATCGATGTCTCATTAATTTATTCTTACCTTGAAATAATGGAGATACAATAATTACAGCAAATGCTTGACCACAACCACCGGACATATCCTCAACGGTGACTAGTTGTGCCTGTAGTCTTTCTTGAATTATCTGTTTGAATGAATCTACCGTCAATGTGCTCATGTTCCTTGCTAATATATGGGAAATGTCAATATGGTGTCTGATTAATCAGATATTTTAGACCCAAGAAAAAAAGTCTTACAAAAAAATACGTTGCAAATACGTCGCACTACAGTAAAAAACCACAGTATAGTTAATGCCAAAAGTAAAGAAAAGTTAAATATAAGTTATATTATTATTACACATGATTACATACATACACAACTTCGCTACACCATTTGTGTTTCGCCATTCAACTCTCCATAACTCTTACTCTGACTCTTGGCCACAGTATTGCTCTTAACAACCAGATTAGATATCCCATCCCGTAAATCAACGTCAAAACTAGTGGGATTTTCCTTAATATGTTTATCCACAATATTCATAATTTCCTTGGATGATAATTCCTTTTCTTGTTTACCCAATCCACAACTCTCATAGAATTCAAGTAAATCATTAGGTATAATACTTAATTCTTCATGGAGTTCAATCAATTGGTTAACTACTTCAATAGCCAAGAAATAATTATCACCACCACCAGCTTGAATAGTATCATTATTACCAGTGGTGTTAGTATTGCCACTACTTTTTGAGATTAAGATATTGGGAGCAATAACAGTGGCTAAATTGTGAGTATCCATTTTGGACCCAGTTTCTTCATCAATTTCCGAAAATGAAGCTACCCAACTAAAGAAATAAAGCAAAACTTCAACTAAATTTCGATGACTTCTAGGCATCATACAATAAATCAACAGTAATATTCTCTTTCTAATCACGGGGTTAGGCTCACGTTGAGAACTAATCCAAACTTCATATAAATTATAAGTCAATAATGGATTGGGTAATTCACGTAACCATTTCTTCATTAATGCCGCCAATTGCACGGCAGTTTGAATACTAAAATCAGGAGATCTTGAAGGGTTCTTATTAATTTCTTCCGTTAGTTCTCGTAACTTCTTGATATTCCCATTCAATCGGAAAATACCTTCAACTGACATATCCTTTTGTCTTAAAGCATTAATAACATCATCAATAACAATAGGCACGCGAAGCTTGTTGGGGCCAACACCTAAATCGGAATCAACACCATATTTCTTGGTCAATTCTAATAATTCAGTTCCAAATACATTAATATTCTTATCCTTATCACTACTACCCAGACTGAATTTAAATTTATCCCAGAAATTAGACAGTTTCTTAGGTTGAATTAATGGTAATAAATCATCGCGATTATAAGTGCCACTCATTCGGGAAAGCGCCTCAATGGCTAGATGTCTTAATATGAAATGTTCCAGTTTAGTCAATTCAGAATAATACTTAACCCGTTGCTTCTTACCTGAGGGTTTATGTTGACGAACAATTACATTTGCAGACGATTGAGAACTACTATTCAAAATAGAATCCAAAGCACCCGAGGGAGTCATCGATGCACTAGACGAACTTCCCGACTTCATCCGAACTGTTTGTCGTTGATATAAAGTATTATGATGTTTAAATGCATTGGGACGTTGGTCTCTAGCTTGTTCAGCGGCAACAATCCTGGGAATATCATCCAAAGTTAATGATTTTTCATTCTTTAACATATCAGAAGTTCGATCTAATTGAGTGTTGGTGAGTTGTCTTTGAGGTTCATCTCTAATCTTGAGTGATTTCTGCTTAATCATAACCTTCTCCAGTCTTTGAGTATCAAATGATAACAGTGAAGATTGACTGTTGATACGTTTAGGTTGGGTAGTTGCTGCGGGTGATTCAAATGAAAGATCTGCTAATTCTTCAGCTATATGTTCATCATTCCTAACTTCATCTTGGCTTGCCTTATCGCCTTCGGGGGCTTCTAAAATCATTGATCTTCTAGCATTCTTCTTAATTGACGAGGATAACTTCTGTGATTGTCTCTTGGTACGTAATCTAGTCACATCATCCAAAGTTTGACTATAACTATCCACGGGAGACTCTTCGGCAATCTCCCTTATGGAAAGCTTTCTCAATGATTGTGGTTGTTCAATTGGAGGTTTTGAAAAATCAATCTTCATAACCGTTCGTGATCTGAATAGAGCAATCTTCAATAAATAAACCAACTGAGCTAAATCACTAATCACTTCAAATCCACCAACCTCTCCACCTTCAGTATTACAATTACAACAAATCAATCGTTCCTCTTCACCCACTTTACACAAGTCAGGTTCGTCAATCGGTTTTTCACATACACTACATTGGAAACATTTAATATGCCAACGATGATTGCCATTTTTAAAACAAGACTTTTCAATACTTTTACCGCATGATTTACATGCATCTGTTGAACTAATAGGCACCAAAACTTTTGAATTGACAGTTTTATTATCATCAGTATTAAATGATTCATATTCGGACGTTATTTGTAAAAACCGATCAATTGCCGTGGTTGTTCCATATAATTTATTCAATCGAAGTGCATTATTTAATCCAATTCCAATAAGTAATTTCAAATAATGAGCACACCCAGTGATTACTGAAAGTAATTCCGCCGAAAGTCGACCTGATTTAGCAATATGGTCTGATTTTCTCAATATGGCTAAATAACTCATGATTTTACCCGTGATATTCCTGGGTTCTTTCTTTAAAGGTTGGAAATAACTTTCATTAGGACTAGTCAACGATGATTCCAGATCATCGTGTTGGTGTTGTGTCTGTTGTTGTGGGAACTTTTCATTTATCAAATCACTCGCTGAATTACACATTTCAAATATACAATCAAGTGCCTTAAACAATACTTCAACATTTAAAATCAACTTCTCGGTAACCAATAATCCATTAAATTTATTACCAGTACATGCATTGACAAGCATATCGGAAATACAAGTTGCTGTGGTTTCTTCATATCCAGATAAAGTCAACCAACAATGCATGACAACTTGTTCAATCTGTTGTTCAATATGTAATAACAATATCGAACCCGCGACATCTTCTTCATTTGGCAGCTGCGCCAGTTTTTGTAAAGATTTCATATTCAATAATGATTCTTCACTTAGACCATACAATTGTTGTAACCCCACTGAATCAGACGTTATACATACATTCCAAAACTTATGAACCATATAACATTCAGGATGCCATTGTTGATTCCTACCACCTCGATATAATTCCACAAACTGTTTGACAATCGAGGAATAACAACCTTCACAATGAGAAGCATATAATTTAGAATAATGATAATGACAATATATATTTGATTCATGTTCATAATAACTTTCATCTGAATCAAATACTCGTTTACATACCGTACATTTAAAATGCTCCAAATGATACTTGTGTCCTAGGGCGGTGATATAGGGACCTCTCAATGCACAATTACAATTAAAACAAATTAAATCCAATTTTTTAAAATAATCATATTCACATAATGCAACTTGTTGAACCGTACCTTGACCATCTTTCACTTCATAGGGGAAGAATTTAGCAGCACATTGTTTACCACATTCATTACATGTGAAGCAATCAACATGATAGGCACAGTTCAATGCTCGTACAAATTGACCGGTTATTTCTAACCCACATTTATTACATGTTTTCTTACTTCTTCTCCGCGATGATTTCTTGGAATCTAAATCTAAGCTAGTATTTGACGAACCGACTTGGACAGTTTTACTAGTGGCCTTAATATTATCACTACCATTTGGAAGTGTGTCATTGTGCTGTGCTTCTGCATACTGTTGCTTCTCTGGAGTTGGTGAAATTGCAATAGAATGACGATGAGCTGGGCTTAACGCAGTCAAGCTACTTGATTTAAGATGAGTGTCTTCATTGAATTGATGTTGTGGTATTGGATTAGATATTGATGAAGTTATAGCTGGAGTTCGAGGGGTAGCTGGCTGATTCACTAAATTGAATTCTTCACGATCGTGTTTCTGTTGTTTGTAAGTATTGGTAGTGTAGCTATTATCCGGAACAGGCGTAACCAAAGGTGTCCAGTTTGGGGAGAGACCCTTTAACAGAGGGTTTTGAGCTGTTGGAGCTGAAGGTGGTTGTTCTGCGGGAATCTGATACATGTTGCTTTGTTGTTGTTGTTGCTTCTGCTGGAGTGGATTTGGTGATACAATTCGTTCATATTGTTGTTGGTGATGCGGGTAACGCTGTTGATTAATATTTCTTGATCCATTATGATGAATTGGTTGGAATAATCGTTTAGTAGGTTGTTGATTATACAGGGTTGAATGAGATCTTATTCTAGAATGACCAAACGGGTTATGGATCTTGTGACTTGACCGGCGTTCACTTGGTTCTTGTTCCTGAACAGTTGCAGATGTAGCAATAAATGACCCTCGTGGATCCTGTGTATTGTTGACAATATTTATATGACCTGAATCACTGTTATCTAGTTGTAAAAACCGATCTGTTGTTGGACTAGTGTATGATCGGAGTACATCGGGTCTTGCTGAGGATTCCGGGGGTGGTGAGGTTTGTGGTTGTCCCTGCAGCACTTTCATTATATGTTGTTGTCGAACCATGATATATTATATTTCTTCTTCTTTCTTCTAGTTTTTTTCTATACGAGTTCTCTTAGCAACCAAACAAAAAAATGTGTAAATATTAAATCAATATTGGGGAAATAAATGAATGACGAAATAGTTGGAATAATATTAAAATTGATATATAGCTGATGTTACTTGATAAATGCACTGTTATTGAATTACCGGCGGCGACTAGGGGAACTGGACTGGCTTCAAAAGAACAACAACAAAAAAGCAACGTAAGTGTGTGGAAATAAAGTCGTGTGAATATCAAGTCGTCTAAACTCTTTTTTACTTTCCTCAGTTAAGTTTTGTTGTTTTACCTTTCGTGCTTCGTTGTGGTTTAAAAACTTGTTTAGATTTGTTTTGATTTTTTGTGCGTGATTTTGTGTTGATTGCTCACCCAATTACGAACAATATAAACCTAACCCAGTGGTACAGTATCAAGGAAACAACAACGAGAAGACTTGTTGATGTGAGTGGTTGATGTAAAAGTTAACTTGGAAAAAGAAAAGCACTTCAAAAGTTGAATAATTTCTTTTGGCTTTCCCGGCCCACTTCTGTGATTTGTGAAAATTGGTAAGAGAAAACAAAAAAAACTCAATAGTAAAAAAAAACAAAAAAATTATTTTTTTTATCGTATACAACCAGAGCCAAAAAAAAAATATTATTAAATAAAAAAAGAGCAAAAACCTTTTTTGTTGACTTGTCTAATTTTAACTTGAATCAAAAAATAACAATGCAAAAAAATTGAAACAAAGTAATTCACTATTTAATTATAATATCACAAACATGAGTTTAATTATTTTGTGTAAATAAAATTTGATATTTTTAGTATCTATAATATTTTTTTGTTATTTATGGTAAAAAGGCGCGACATATCTTTCAAACCTACTACCTATTGCAAATAGCAAAAGGATTCATGTAAGTTTACTAAAGGACACAATGGTGTACGTGGCCTAATCAAAACCAGAAACTAGATTTAAGATTTCAGGACTGAATTCAGATCTGTAACATATCTCTTCTGACTTTGTTTCTTTTTTTGCCAGTTCTACTTACTCTAGCCTCTTGCTGCATATGTTTACTTAGCGTAACCAGAACGTATTGCAGATTTTACTACTAGCCTATTGTATTTTATTCAGGTACGAATGTCATATGTAAAATAAAGCATTGAAAGCGTTTATTTTTCACCCAATTTAGGATTGTTTGCATGAATCATTGAACGATTACTCCTTAATTATAGCAACAGGTGTAAGGATTTATGGTGCTGAGCAACAGAGGGATCAATTGAATGCAAGAGTCCCTTCTTTATTCATGCCTCTTCTTCTAATCTCACCCTCTTATACTGTTGTTGCGTTTGATGCCCCTTTTTTGGGAAGAAAATAAATAGACTAAAAATGTTCACAGTACTTATCAACCGTTCTAGAAACAAGTGTTAAAAACAATTTCAAACACGCAGCTATGTGTCTAAAAACGAATCTCAAGATATTTAAAGCAGAAAATACCCCCAGTAGATATTGCTTTCTCATTTCCCCTATAGAGGGGTAATTGTGGGAGATTAATTGATCTTAGTAAGGTCACTTCGACAATCACATTCGCGAGTCATTGACACAAACAAATAACTAAACCATCACTTGTTTATACAACTTGAAATTCACGTAGATTTCAAACTCTATAAATAAAGTTTTTGATAGAGTAATAGTCATAAATCTAGCCTACTTAAAAGTAGGACCATGTGTATTTAATGATATATTTTCTTGGGTTCGAACTAAGAAATTTACGACAAGTAAAAATTATTTATTTTTTTTACTCACATCTAAAAATAATCTACACATAACCCAACTATTATGCAGGAGTTGCCTATTTTAGGACAACTATCGTCTATTTACAATTGATCCACGAAGTTTAAATTCTGGTATGGAACAACTTGCTTGTGTGATTGAAAAATCAACTTTAGCAACCAATGATATTTTTTTCTTGAATTATGACAAGGAGTGATGGACTTCCCGATCTCCGGGAGATTCCTGCTTATAACGAAATTTGTGGCTTGTATTTTTGGTTGCCAGATTTTCAATACAAGTAATTTGTGCAATTGCATCTATCCCATGACATCTCATTCCGATATTAAATAGAAACCGCTATTCTTCCAATATAGTATTTATTAACTTCGTATTCATTTTTCCTATATTTTAGAACGAACCTTAGCTGAATGTGAAGGAGGGCAGAGGAACTTATTTTAACGAGCCTATTCCAATAAATAGAACCGAGCAATGGAACCAATGCGATTACAGAAAGTCAAAAATAGATGTGTTTAACTATTTAGCCTGTAACATTCTCGGCGATATAAAAAACTTATTGAGGAAATCACACTTCAACGTTAGCTGTCGTAGGTTTGAAACGATTATCACATGTAGATGAACAGTTTGCTGGAACTTGAATATTCGACCTAATATTACCATATCCTACACATCCCTTTAAAGGCTTGCTTAAGGACTATCCAAATCTTACAACTACACAAAATTTAAAAGTTGTATTTTGCCTTGATTATATATTTCTATACACATTACGATCAAGATAAATCAAAATCATCAATCTTATTTCTATATTTAAGAACGTTTCTTTTAATCTTGGAAGTATCAACCCATGTCAAATAATCTTCCAAATTTCTAGTCACCAAATAAGCAGGATCAGTAACTACATTAGGACCAACTCTAACATGCCCCTGTTCAACAAACGTCACGGCATCATTCATAGTCTCGGCCATCTTTAACCTACACATAACCACCCCGATCCTTCTTCTACATATAGCACTTACTGTCACTTTATTCTCTAAATCGGAAATTTTCGCCTTGGTAGCTAATATTCCGATATTATATAATTTTTCCAATAACAATTGTTCATGTTTTATTCTGAACGGATCAGTAGGTTGTAATAATGACAATTTATGTGCTAATTTTCGGATTTCACCACATATTCGATTGTATTTATGATAGTCTTCTCGGTTTTGAATATGATATGTTCTCATCACTTGGGTATCTCGGTGTCCTTGATCTTGCTTCCAGTCAAGGAAGTCTACCTTCTTTAACAATTTCTGTTCATGATGTTTCAATGCTCTTACCATCTTAACCTAGTCTAAATATTTTTGATTAAATGTATACTTCAAACTATATAATACTGACATCTACTTAAATTTTTTTATCTAAAAAATTGAGATGGCTTGAAAAAAATAACGTTTATCACGTGAAATACGCGTGACTGTATTTTCCCTCTTAAAATTTAAAAATTTTCACCAAATTGAACTTAATTATGAGCTCAACTTGAAGCTTTAAGGACTATTGTCGTTGTTGGATTTTTCGTACAAAATGTTTTCAAGAATACCCAAGATGAGGACACTTCGGTTGTTCAGTACCTCGGCTCCAGCATTTTCCAATGTTGGTAAACAACCAATTAGATTAGTCGAGGGAGTCACAGTTAATGTTGAAACCATTCCCCATGAATTTTGTCAATCATTCTCCAAAGCCAGTGAAAGATATGTATTAGATAGACAAGTAGTGATTAAAGGACCTCGTGGAATATTAAGAACGCCAATACCCGGGTTTGTTAAAATTGACACCAGTGTTGCTGATAATATTTCAGTTTCCGTTGAAGATACAACCAACAAAACTCAAAGGTCATTATGGGGTACTTATCGATCCCTTTTGAATAATAGTACCATTGGTACATCCGAAGGTCACTTGGCGGTTGTTAGATTCGTCGGGACTGGGTTTAGAGCAATTTTAGAAAAGGATTCAAAGGGATATGATTCAGTTTCTTTGAAATTGGGTATCCCAAGTACACCACAATTGAGAATCCCCAAGGGGTTAACTGTGACTTCTCCAATCCCAACTAGATTGGTGATTGAAGGTATTGACAAACAACAAGTTAAATTGTTTGCTGCTAAAGTCAGAGCATTCAAGAAACCAGAACCTTATAAAGGTAAGGGTATTTTCATTGATGATGAAACTATTCAATTAAAGGAAAAGAAGATTAAGTAGTTGTTCACTAACTTTTTACATCTTCCTTGTACATATTTTAATAAAATGCATTGTAATATTCTAGCTCGTAGCTCTCTTGTATCCCAACCTGTAATTCCTCTTGTAAAGTGCAAAAAATATTTTAACAGTTTGTAGTGAAAAAAAATCTTCACCAAGTTTTCAAACCCACCTTTAACTAGAGGGTAACGACGATACAAACATAGACATAAATTGACAATGTTGTCATTCAACTCCATATCTAACAGGGTGCTATCCATGATGAGCTCGGGGTTGAACATGACCGCCTGTCGTCATGCTTCTAAAATAACATCAATCCATGCCATCACATCCATGAAAACACAACCTAAAGCTATAAATCATTCCGTTGAACTTTCAAATAGAAGAAAACAATTGTTGGAAAGACCAGGATTATTTGGAATCAAAAGAGGGATGATCACTTGGTTCAATGAAGAAGGTCGTCAATCTCCTGCCACTGTTATTGAAATCGATTCTGTTGAAGTTGTAAAACATAAAACTGAACAAGAACACGGGTATACTTCAGTTATGGTTGGTGCTGTAGATAAATTAAAGAATGTCGGAAATTTGAAACTTTTTGAAGAAGCTGGTGTTTCCCCCAAACACAAGATTGGTGAATTTAGAATCAGAGGTGAAGCTGGGTTAATTCCTGTTGGAACTGAATTAAAGGCTGATTTGTTTGCTGTAGGTCAAAAGGTGGATATTAAAGGTGTTACCAAGGGTAAGGGTTTTGCCGGGGTTATGAAGAGACATGGATTCAAGGGTTTAGCTGCAACTCATGGGGTTTCTAAAGCTCATAGAAAACAAGGTGCTACTGGTGGTAATCAAGATCCAGGTAGAGTGTTGCCAGGAAAGAAAATGGCAGGTAGAATGGGTGGTAGAAATAGTACCATGATGAATTTGGAAGTTTTACATACTGATGGAGATGCCGGTATATTGGTTGTCCAGGGATGTGTTCCTGGTCCAAACAGAGCTTATGTTAAAATAACTGATTCTGTTAGACTCTATGGTAAATCTATCGAAAGTCTTGAAAGAGACTAAACAAACTTGTACATATAAACTTATATATAATAAATCATTATAGCAATAGATACGCATGTAGAATTTTACAATCTCTCTTGTGCCCTTAGAGCATCAGCAAGTCAGTCACAACTTAATCTATTTTTCTTTCACATCCCTTCAACAGGCCTCCTTGATAAACATTACTCCACCACATCAATTTCATCAGATGGATGGTTTGTCCACAAACCAAAAAGAAAATCCACCTGAAAAAAATGATGATGTGTTACTACACACAATACAAACCAACAGACAATGTCAAGAAGGATTGTGAAGGTTCCAAAAACTAGTATGATACACCATTGACAAAGACAATCCCCGGATGGTTCTGGGAAAAGGCAAGAACCATGTACGATTAAGAAATTGATCTTCTGGCGATAGAGAAGAGAAAGTAAGCAAAAGTGCTTGTTTTTTTTCTCGATGAACTTCGTCCTTTTAAATGCGAGCTTTTCTTGAGTTTTGATTTTGCCTGCATATATGAGCATTTCTGAATTTTAGGTCCATCTTCTCTTCAGTGGGGGGCGTAACTTTCAGACTTTTGATGTAATTATCAGAATGTCTCCTTGTTTCTTCGGTACACTAAATCTTGGTGAATCCGGGTTACCATAATGCCTCGAAACACCCCTTACTAAACAACAGACTAGCATTCAGTGTAATATTACATGTAACTTATATTAGAAATAAACACTATAAAAAGGTTAAAATATATATAAAATTTTTCAGCAGCAAGAAAACCAGGTAACGGATAGATAGTCAAGAATAAACCGACAAAACAACAAGATCTAATCGTCTTCCATTTCAGAAGGCCTAACTAATCCACCAACTAATAAATCTTGTTGTCGTTGTAATCTAATTCTTTCCTTTTCTTCAAGTTCTTTATCTTCAGCAAACAAGTAATCCGTAGGATCACCACCAAATTCTTTCAATTGAACCAAGAAATCACGTAATATACCTTTAAATCTTGCTAAATCGTTATAAACCGAGGTTAATACATTAAGGAAATTGACTAATTGTTCCTTTTGTAAATTTTCAAATGCTGATGATAATAATTGAGATAAATATTGTTTTAAAAATTCCGAATTTGATGTTCCTTCTGGAGCTTGATCTGGGGTATATAATGGAATTTTAATTACATTATCTTCAACCAAATGAATTAATTGAGCTAATAATTGAGCCTGATATCTGAACCCAGCTTTATGATCAGGTTGAGTAAATACATAAAAAGTATCTGATAAAATTTGAAAATAGAAATTTTCATAAAATGCCTTAGTAAATGGAGTTTGTCCTAAATGTTCGACATTTTCAACCAAATCTAATGTAAGTATTAAACCATTATCTTCAACTTCTCGATTATTATGTTTTAAGGCCCATAATGCCGCATTGATTAAGGATTGGAATGCATCACCCGACAATTGTAATAATCCTTGGAATGATTTAGAATTAATTTCCTTTAATAATTTATAAAATTCAACACGATGTTCAGGATATTCAACAAAATCAGTTTTAATCATATCCAAAGTACATTGAAATACGTTTTGTAAAATTAATACAACTCCATCAGGAATTAATTTCCCAACTTTAGAAACCAAGGCAGTTAAAGTTCGTAAAACTTCGGCATCTCTAGCATCTGGAACATTAGAACTATAATCTTCTAAAACTGCAGCAAATAATGGTTGGGTCAAATCACGGACTATTTCTTCTAAATTATCAGCTTGATTGATATAAGTTTCAATCATTTTTAGAATTTCCTTCTTAATAGTTCTTAACCCTCTTACTTTAGGAGTTTTGGTGGCAATTATACCATCTTTAGCCACGAAATCGGAAATCATCGACGATACCGCGGTATACAATGATAACATATCAACATATAACGATCCCAATTGGGAATAAAACCCTGGCCCCAAGGCTTTACACACCGAAACATTGGTCTTGATAACATTAGCAATAATCTTAACTGTATCAGTATTGGTTAATAATTGAGGATCTTGACCTGCTTGTTGAATAATCGCTTGCCAAGCCATATTTGGTAATGCCATTAACTCGGCTAATAAATTGTCTCGAGGTTCCTTTTGACTTTGGGCACTTACAATAATACCACATGCTTCATAGAAAGTATGAACTTGTTGTGGATGTAAATCTTCAGTAATAGATTGAATATTTCTAATGATTTCACTAATAAATGGTTCTCTTTCAGTGGTTTGAGTAACAACAAAATGTTTTTTACATTTTAATGTGATTTTGATAAATGTATCACAAGCCATATCTTGAACACCTTCATGCGTTTCATGCATAAATTCAAACAATTTATTAACCACGGTTTTTAAGAATTTCCAATGAGCCTTTAAAAACCTAGGGTATTGACCCACGATATACATAATATTAGAAGCAACCACAGCCTTATTATCCTTACCTCGTTTCATTTCTGTTAAAGATAATAAGTCCTTGATAATAGAAACAAGGAAACGTTTTTCCATATCTTCATTCATAGCACCAGATATTGAACCGATTGCCCAACACAAAGTATTGATATTTTGCCAAGACCATTCACTTTCATCTATTTGTCTGGCTAATTTCTCAATCATGATATTTTCGGTATCAATCACATTTAAATGTGTTAAGAATACCAAAACTTCTCTCATGGATTTATACAATTGAATTGTATCACTTTCCTTTACAAACTCTCTAACAATTTCTCCTTCATCATTTTCAACAATTAAAACTTCTTCTGGTCTTGCCATATTTTCAATAATAACCAATCTTAATTTAGACAAAATCTGAGCATAATTATGTTGTCTCAAGGGGAACTTAGCTAAGATTTCAGGATCAGGAGCTCCACCTGAAGATGGTCTTAATGCATTAGCATAAGTTAATTGCATCATTGGAGATAAGTCAGTGGAAGGTGAATTTCTAATTTCTTTAAATAATTCACTAACAAATCCACTCCAAAAATCCAAACAAGTTTTAAATAATTCTCGTTCTTCAATTCGAGACAATTCTAATAAATAATATAATGAATTTGTCAATAATTCTTGGGTATCAGGTAATTTTTCCAAAAATACTAAATTATTGGATAAAAATGTACATAAAAACATGGCCAAATCCTGTAAAAAAGATTGATCAGATGAATTTGCTACTTTATATGTTTCTTTCAAATTAGTTTGAATTGGAATAATTAAATAAATTTGTTCCATAGTATTTTTAAAATATATTAATGTCTTCTCTTCATTTCCTTGAACTAATTCTAACGAGGAAATTTCCGTTAAACATTTCAACGCAATTGCTCTAGTATCAGCTGGAGCTAAAAATTTGTTGGTTAATAAATCCAACAAATTTGTTTGATAAATATAATTGTTTGGAATCCATTGGATATATCTTAACAAAGCATTCAAAGTAGCAATAATTAACGAAGATTTGGTGGTTTTATCCAAAACTTCATAACATAATTTAAAGATTTCTTCAAACTCATTCTTCATACTTGCTTTCAATTGTTGAGTTTTAGCTTGGGTTAATTGATCTTGAGAATAATCAAACACTTCTTCACTCAATAATTTAAGGATAATCATATTATTTTCACATACATTGAAAGAAGATCTTGAACTCAAGACAATTTCCGGGATGAATTTCGGCCAATTGTGAGGCCACTCTTGTTTCAACACCGAGACCAAAGTCAAATCAATCTTATTAATTAAAGCCCGTTGAGTTTCAAATATGGTTTCATTTTCACAAAGACTAATGATCATATTAACAATGAAATTACGAATACCAATTCGTTCAGCTTCAGCAACAGTTTTCCAACGATATTGAATCAATTTATTCAAACATGATAATGCAATATATTTAGATTGGGAATTGTTAGAATTACTTAAAATTTTATCCAGTAAAGTCCAACTATCAGGATTTTCTTGAAATTGATTTAAAACCAGCTGAGCCTGTTGTTGTTCAATTCCTGACCCTTTGTAAAACGTATCAACAACTTGATCAAATAAGGAAATATCCAAATCCTTGGAGAAATCCAAAATCGCATCCATTGTCATAGAATTTGTCGAGTTATATTTCAATTTGTAAAAGCAAGGATGGGTTTAAAGGCTGATGGTTTGTTGACGTTTTTTTTTTTTGCTGTGTCTATTTGTCTATTTGTCTGAATTTCTGTCCCTTTCTTTAAAAATCGGTAAAAATTTTTGTGTTGCGAGGTCAGGAGATGTGTCAATTGGCAAGCAAATCGGTTAACCCAAACAATTGTATGTATGTGTAGATATTAAACTGTACTACCACGAGGGTTAATTGGTTGTGTCAAGGAAATATTTTCTTTACAACTTCTTTGATCAGATAAGAAGGGAGTGGGAGTTATATGTCTTGAAATCGGATTTGTTGTTTTTTTGTCCCCTTAAAATATCACTGTAACCATATTTACGACTATGCGAATTTCATAAAGAAGACCCATTGTTAGTTTATACGGTCCTGAAATGGACCCAGTTGACTGATCGCATGTGTTCTTCTACAGTATGTATCAGCTAAGCTCTACCCCCAGCCACACAAGAACTCTCTGATTGCAACTACTTGGTTAGATATTATGACTACCCAGTAATATTTACCTCTTTTGATAGTCAATGTATTAGTAAGACGAGAACTTCAGTAATCATTTTTATATTGGGACTCTATATTCTTCAACTCTGTAAAAGAGTTTGCTCTTTTAGTCCGTTGGCAACATTTCTATGACCCTGCTTGTTGTGTTATTTCTTACAAAACTTTTGAAGATTTTGTTGCAAAAAATTACTAAATTATCAACAATATGATAACCTTAGTTTCAAATTCCGTCCATGACTGGTTATCGGCTTACATAATCGAGATAACTCCTTACAAAACACTAGATCAAGATATTGTCAATTTCTTAACAATTACAGTTTCAGCCCCATTGTCATTAGTCATTCTCGTTCCTACTGATCCATCTTATGATACCCAATTATTTAACTACCTTCAATTGAAAATCTTACAATCCCAAAAGGATATAATCCTTAGTTATATGGTAAAATCACCAGAATATCAAATCAAATTGTTGGACACATTGGTTAAACTGGTTGCTAAAATAGATTTATCGACTGAATTCAATTTAACCAAGGAAAAATTAACGTTTCTAATGCTTAATTTACCCCAATTTGTAAATGGCTTAGAACGTGATGTTGACGACATGGTTAGCGTCTTTGAAGAGCGTGTTGGTAAATTCAATCCAATTAGAGAAATAGTTGCAAATACTACAAAATAGAATTTCATCTCGTGTGATTTTTGTTTATCATAAATAAGTTATATATAAATATATAGAAAACTCAAATATAGCATCCTTACTTGTTAGCATAAGTAACCCCCTTTTCAACATTCTTTTCCAATTGTTCAATAGCAACCTTCAATAAGGCTTGTTCTTCTGAGGAGATCTTGCTTAAAATTTCATATTTAACTTCTTGGATACCATCTTTACTTAATTCAACTGGTAAAGAAAAGTAATCTAATCCATTAACTAATTTCTTAGCTTCAGCAGCACCCTTAATTGAAGAGTCCAAGTTTAAAAAGGTGCATTCAACAATACCGGATTGACCAGTAACAGCCTTCAATATAGATTCAGCTAAACGGTAACCAGCATAAGCCATAGATAAAGTAGCGGAACCAGTTCCGTTCTTAGCTTGGACAACTTCATCACCACCAAATTGAACTCTCTTAATTAAAGCCTTTTGTTGTTCTTCAGATAACTTGTTATATAAAGCACCAGTGTTTCCAAGGGAATATAATGGAACAATGGTTTCACCAGAATGACCACCAATAACATTGACATTGAAATCAGTTGGTTTAGCTTCACCTGGATATAATTGAGCAATAAAAGTATTGGCTCTAACAATATCTAAACTGGTAACACCAAATACTCTCTTTGGATCATATACACCCTTTTGTTTCAAAGTTTCAACAACAATTGGAACAGTGGAGTTAACTGGGTTAGAAATAATCAAAGCAAAAGCCTTTGGACAGTTAGCAGCAATACCTTCAGCTAAACCCTTGACAATTGAAGCATTGATATTGAATAAATCATCTCTAGTCATACCTGGCTTTCTTGGAACCCCAGCAGGAATGATAACGACATCAGCACCAGTCAAGGCCTTGGCAAGAGCAGTCTTATCTTCTCTGTCAGCTGGTAAAAATGATTCAGTCTTGGAATCAGAATTGATGTGAGATAAATCAGCACCAACCCCTGGGACATTGACAACATCAAAAAGAGCCAATTCATCAACTTGAGGGTTTAATTTAAGTAAAAGTGACAATGGTTGACCGATACCACCAGCGGCACCTAAAACAGCAACTTTAACCATATTTAGAAGTTATATACAAATGTAATTGAGTAAGGATTGAAAAGTTAAATATGAGAATTTAAACTTGAACAAGGGAGGAAAAGAATTAAAAAAAGGAGTTGAAAAATTCCAAGTGGCGCAATTATGGGGATATTTATACAATTGATAAACTAACACACAAAATTTACAAGATTTCCTCGGAAATTTTTCAATTTAACTTTTTAAAGAATTAGATTGTTTTCTATTTGAATATCATAGAAAATATTTTCATAACCTTTTGAATGGTTATGCTTTGTTCTTTTCCACGATTATGTTTGGGCATTCTAGTATTGCACGTGAGCTGGTTTTCCACTTCTGGGGCCAAACTCCGAGGCCCAGGGACAATAGTGGAGGTGATTTCTAAGGGAAAAATAAAACAACAGAAAAAAAATAATCGCCAGAAATACCCACAAAATACAAAATTTAAGCAGGGTCCGTCAAACACCGGGACAGAAAAGCTCCGAGAGCAATACTACAAAAAATCCGGGGTTCAGCCAGAATTAGTCTTTTCCTCTCCTGTCAAGTTCAATGTAAATGTTTTGGCCATTTGATTTCATCAAAATTTAATCTAATGAAACCCTAGAGGGGGTGGGCTAGAATAGAACCTAATTTTCAATAAATAGGTAAGCTCCTTCCTCCTTTTTTTGCCCCACTCTCCCCTCCCTTGAACAATAATTCCACCCCCAACAAAAAACAAAAAAAAGTCAGTTGGTTTTCGGTGATTAACTGCCTCTAAAATGTAGTAATATCAACCAATAAGTCAATCTACCTGTGAAAAGGATCTTATTATAAAAATGAAGACAAAAATGCAAAATATACACAAATAATTGCAAGCTTTAACAAAATAATGACCACAAACGTTTACTAAACGGGATTCTTTACCGAAACCTACCGAATTCCTACGGGAAATTCTTTCCATTCTCGGGAATGGATTCCTAGATACTTTAGGTTGTGAATTCACAGGGAGTAACTCGGAAGAACCCTCCCGTTCCATGTCAAAGCCTGACCAAGACCGTGGAATTCCGGGGAAATGGAGCTGGGGAAAATTCATGTTCGTCCCTAAGAAATATTTTTCTTTCACAAGTAGTTAAGCCGAGAAAGTTCTACAGCATAGTATTTTTCCAAATAGGTTCTAGAACAGATTTAACGAGCTATAGCTCAGTTATACCTGTGCACAAAATATCAAGTTCAACATTGTCTATTATTCAGTTTATCACAACTCGCGTTAATCAAAATTAACTCCATGCATTCTCCTATTACTTTGCCGAGCTTCGTGACGTGTTTTTGGTTTCTTGAAACTTCCTTCAATTGAAGAAAAGGGTGCAAAAAAAAGCTTTAAATTCCTGTAGTGCAAGTATAACACAAAAAGTCTTTCCTAGAATTATTGTACTTGAACTTGGTATTTATTTAGACAATAATTCCAATAAGATGTAAACTTATACCAGTAGTTAAGATAAAACAAAATAAAAGGAGGAAACGGTTTCATCAGGCTGGCTCGTTTACTTCACTTCCTGAAGAGATCATCTCTCAAGTCCTTGCCAATATCAACCAGTATGACGCTGTTAACATTATGCTCGTGAACAGGGAATTCAACAGGCTTGGCTCAATAAAGTTGTTTAACTCGATATATTTCTGTTCACCTCCAAAGAAATTTGGAGTCTATAAATCGAGAGACCTATATTGGCCCTTTATGCTTGACTATACTATGTTGAAGGGTTATCATAATATGCGTAAACTTTTACGTATACCACAATTGCAATTAGTTAAACGTGTTGTTTTTGGCCATGGTACTGGATATAACGATCCTTTTTATTTCCACTTGATTGAGGAATGTCCTTGGATAACGGTTGATGTCGAACTGCACACGGTTCAGAAACAATTCTCTAGACTTGACAAGATTAGTCATATCGATATTGTTAGTCATTTACCAGTTAACACTGACTTTGCATATAATATTTCAATCAAGGAATTAACTATCGAATATTATTGGAGTAGCGCTTGGGATCCATTAGACATCATACCCAAATTAAGGAGTCTTAGTGCTCTTCGTGTTGTGGAAAGGACTAGGTTGGAAAGCGATATCCTTGGTAAACTCAAGAAAGTGTCTTTACAGACCCTACGGATATCAATCCGGAAAATGAAGGACGTGTTTGTATTAAAAGAAATTATATCTCTTGAATTTAGGTTTCACTACCGGGTAGATCGTCATGACGATTTTAAATGGCCTTGCACTCAGATGAAGAAACTTCGAAATATTCATGTTGGATGGAGGCAGATCGACTTTGAACGAATTATGAATCTGTTTCTAGACCATCCATTTCATGAAATCCATTTGAAACATTTTGGTGAACATAATAAATTCACGGAATTGAAGACTAAACGGCTTTTAGAAGGTCACGAATCAGTCATCCGATTCGGGGTATATGATGGTATCGAGGAGCCGTTTAAAATAGTGCGTATGCGTGACATAAATCGGGGTCAATACTCGCCCTATTTTTCTCCAAATAATGGAAAGATACTAAGACATTTCAGTAAGAAGAGATTTCCAAACTTAAAGATTGTTGAAATTAATGAAAATAGATACTTCCTTGGGTGAAAAGTGTTTTTAGCTTTCAAGATTATCTTGGACTTTAACAACTGAGATCGCATTACCCTCGTGTTTGTGAATGTTTACCCTTATTTTAGAATATCAATATACAAAAGGAAGAAGCTCAGAAATATACTGAAAAGTTGGAGATCACTCGAGTAGCTAATGTCAGATTGCCATTTCAGCATTCTACATTCTAATCCTGAGTAGGTCCAAGTAATTGGAAGTCATATTTAGGAACTCTCCCATATCTATCAAAGATGTAAGTAATGGTAAGGTGGAACCTCACACAAATTTTGTCAAAGCCCCATAGATTGATATGGATAACCCTACCAGATTTCTATACAATGTACTACATACTTGTTGCGGTTAGATAGCTTGCTTACATGTTTCGCCCGAATCTTTCCAAAAGAACAATTAGTTCCAAAGTCGGACTGGAAGTCAGTTAGATTTATTAATTTGACAATGTCCCAATTTGTATATATTTAATATTTACGGGGAAGTATTGGCAATTTCCTCACTTGTTCTAAACGATTCTCCTAGAATTCGTTAAAAAATAATTTACCTCCTAGCCACTCCAGAATTAACTACTTCAACGATTCGAAACACTAAAGAGAAAGATATAATGCTACTAATAGACTTTACAGATCTTATTGTATTCTTATTTAATAATAATCTAATCAAAACACTTAATTAAAGTCTTCTTCCATATTGGAGCACTATCATATTTTTCTTTATCTTCAAGATTCTCCAATTCTAAAATCTCCTTGTCATAAATTACTCTATCTGTATCAATATCGATATCTTCAACACGTTTAAAGAGTTTCCAATTGCGAGTCCAAATCTTATGACCCAAATAAAACACGATAAAACAAGGTACAGCCAAGTAATTCTGGAAAAATGAAGTAACATCGGGTTTGCCGTCTCCTCCAATAGGCCATAATGCCACCCAAAATTGACACCCTAAAATGAAAATGTTAATTGCAATTGAAAGGTAAGAACCCCAAAGTCCTGTAGGGGAAACATAACCTAAACTGCTCACTTCAATCCCACGATATTTCAAAGCTGCTCTAAATCTAATATGACAAACACATATAAACATCCAAACAAAAATAAAACTCAATGCTGAAAGTGATAATAACCAAGTAAATACAGCTTCTTGTTTTTCATATGCAGCGATAAATGAAAACAAAGAAGCGATGATACAAATCAAAAATGCCCGTGCAGGTCTTCCTTTTCTATCAATATAGTCTAACCATTTAGGTGCAAGACCTTGGTGTGCTAATGATTGAACCAATCTTTGCGAACTATACATGGCGGCAATAGCAACAGATGTAACTGAAACTAAAATGACAGAATTGATAACATGGCCCAATGCTGGAACTCCATGCAATTTAGTGGCAAGGACATATGGAGAAGTGGAGGAAGATGATCCTGAACCAACTAAATTTGGATGAGTATATGGCACCAACAATCCAACAAAAGTTAAAGAACCTAAAAATAAGATTATAACCTTACCATAGACTAATTTAGAAGCAGCTCTAAGTGAACGACGGGGATGTTTTGTTTCAGCTGCAGATATAGAAATAAACTCGGACCCACCAAGAGAAAATGCACCGGTGACGAAGACTCCTGCAATACCCTTAAAATTGGTGAATGCCCCTGGGTCATGATAATATCTTCCACCAACCCAACCCTTAGGTCCCCCTCCAACAACAATAACCAAACCGAAGAAACAGAATCCTGTCAACATTAAAATCTTAATTGAGTTCATAAACATTTCAGAATATGCATAAGCTTTGGCTCCGCAAAAGTTAATAAAAATGACAAATACTAAAAAGATTACCACAAATATATCGGGATTAATGGTTTTATTCCAATAATTTATAGTCATGGTAGCAACCACCAACTCCAAGGAAATAACACACATCCATTGGATTGCATAATTCCAACCCAAGGCAAATGCCAAACTCTCATCAACAAACTTTCCAAAATATGATTGAAACCCACCTGGTAATCCACTGTAAGCAACTGATAATTCACTAAGGGATCTGATAGTAGGTACAAGCATAAATAAACCAACAACAGCATATGCAATAAGTAAACCAGCAGGACCAGAATTTTTTAACTTCTGTCCAGCAGCAACCAAAAGCCCAGTTCCCAACCCAGTGGAAAGTGACATTATACGCAATTCATTTTTCGATATCGATTTGTGGTACGAGACATTTGGTGGTGCCCGTCTAAACGAATCAATTATTGAAGTGAAAAACGTTTGCTTGGTTCCTGCCTCTGAATCAGTTCCTGACGATTCTAGTCTAATGCATTCATCGTACTTTTCGACGACGGCAAATTCTTTATCTCTTAATGACATTTTAGTTTAGAATATTTAGAAAATATATGAATGTATGAGTTAGCTGCAAACTTGTAAGTTACGAGCGCAGAAAAATGACACAACAAAATTCCAAGATAAGGTAATCAAAATCTGGGGGAAATATAATCATATTTATAATTCTTAGTTGATTTCATATGCTAAGAATATTTAATTGAAATCAAACTTATTTACCAAGAGGTCATGATTGCCTACAGAACAGTTCGGCGTTTTTTTTTGCATCTGTAATAATCCCACAGTGTGTCTAACCTTAAAAAAGAAAGAAAAAAGGAACGGCTTTTTTTCCCCCAACTATAGTTAGACTCTCCAATGCCGTTAACTTTTCTGTTTAGTTTAAACCAACAATGGATAAGCCTCAGGAATTGTTCTTCGCACTTTTGAGCAATGTTCAAATGGATCTATAGGACACAAAAGTGTACCCATAAATTGCACAATGGGCAACTATTTGCGGAAGCGGTGAATATGCAGCGGCATTCTGGGGATTAAGGTTTGAAAACGTTATTATTTCCGCTTCCGGGTGGGGCACACTTCGGAGTTTATAGCTACACAAATTACAAAATATAATCCCCAGATGGAGTAGGATTTTCTAAATAGTTGGATAAATAGTTAGTTACAACCGTAAATATAAGTACCCTAACCTCTTCGCAACCCTTGGAGAAACTTGATTCAGGTTGCATTATATTAAATATGGGGTTTGGCAAAGGATTCTAATGGATCTATATTTGTATGTAACATTGAAGTAGTGGGGAAACATTTAAACTTTAACTTTAGTTCTTCGGAGTTTCTTCAAACCTGCCCCATTATAACATTACTAGTTCTAGAACAAGTTTAGTGAGTTGAAGTATTAGTCTAGCTGTTGAAGAAAAAATAAAGGCAACCCTTATTACGGATCACTATCGAATCATACCCACGAATTGAATCTCAAGTAGTTCTTTGATTTCTTGATGCATTCAATTCTCGGATCGTACTATCTAGAGATATTTTTTGGGGGGTTATGCTCTCTGGTGTTGGTGGTGTTGGAGGGTTATGATCTTTGGCAGAGGCGGAAATGTATGACCGAGGTCCATTACGTCATGAATATCTTCACAAAATAGTTTTCTCATTTATATGATATTAACACAGCAAGATCACAAAGTATTAAGGTACTTAGATAATTAAACAATTACATCACTTACAATACAATAAAAAGAAATGCTGGTAGGACTTTCACTCTTGGCATGTGCAAGGAATGATGTTTCCCAGCTCTATATCCGAATTATAAGAGGTCTAGAAACTAACCAATGTAAGGGCAATACTCTTCAGAGAAATACATGCGAGTCGGGTAAATCTAACCAGTGAATAACGATTTGAAATTTCTTTGAAAAGCCTCCGATAAGATGCACTCGAGCTTTGGTTGGTTAATAATTTCTTTTTCACAGAGTCTCCCTTGAATGTGCTTTCTCCAGGAGCTAACTTTATTTATCAGTTCATTTCCTAACCAAAGCCCGCTGCTTCTACTATAACAAGGTTTTATTGGTAGCGCCTTGATTCTCGCTTGTACTTTCCCTTGTAGAATCATACGATCATTTCGCTCTGAATTGCTTCAAAGAACTACAGCTAACTCCCGTACAACATAAAGGAGTATTTATAATAGATACAGAAGCAACTAGTACTTCTATAGGCTATTATTCAGATTAAGCACAGTTACAGTATCTGGTAGCGCCGCAAATGTTTTTCAATTTATTTCTGGTGGAACTAATATAGAAGCAGAAATCAATGCTTTAATTGGTGGAATAACAACAATTAATTATTCAAAGAACTTTCTTAGCTTATGTTTTTCTATGGAATATCGTAAGGACATCCTGGATAATACAAGAAAAAAAGAAAAAGCATTAAAAGGGTTAATTAATATCAAATTTTATTGGAATATGTTCTAACTTGGTAGGAATATGCAACAAAACTATTACTGTAACCAAAATTCAATTGCTTTTGTTAGAATTTATGACATTTTGCATCTAGTAGAATTCCAGGTGAGTTTTTTGTTTTTGCAACCTCGCTGTAGTTTGCCAGGTTGGTTATTGTTCTGGCTTGATAGTATATATAAAAATTAGTCTGTAACAATATACGAATATGATACAGTTTACCGAGATCAAGTCTGAAATGTTTTTCCATTATTGAAAATATTTATAGTTTACATAGAGATATTAGAGTTGATGCAGCGAGAAATTCCGCGAACAAATGAAGAGCTTCCCCACTCTGGTAGGAGAAACTATTGTATATCACAAACACAATGAAACAGATGTCGCCTTGAAGCACTGCGGTTGGAATAAATTTCGGAACAATTTTTACTTATTCTTGCATTGAACTTTAGAACGCGTTTATTCTATTTTTATCTGGCAGACAACAAAGAATAGTTGAATATATTTTCTTTTCTTTACGTGTTACAATAGGGAATGAAAAAATGACCAAGCCATGCCATTTGTTTGGGGAGAATATTCTGCAAGTTTCCTGGCAAAAGAAAAAAAAACTTGCAATTTAAAATATACGAATTTTGCATCCGCCTACAGACAGGAAAAACGTTTATTGCCTAACATACATGATGAGAGATCCAATAAACGAATAGATAAAGAATTAACAAATGAAAGGTGAATGACTCAAGATTTAATAATATTCTCGGCAGAGTTTTAAAATTTTACATAATAAATGTTTCATTATTTTTTTTTGCTCGATATTTACGGAAATGTACAACATACTATTTCAAACGAAGTCATCACTTGGTGGGGCGGAAAAACAGGGCGATGGGAGGGGAAGATGTGTAGTTGAGGACAAGGCGGTTTCTAATATCTCACACGAATGAGATATGCACAAAATGAAAAACGTGGATGGTGCCCCAAACCATAATGAGATGACTCGTTGAGATGAGTGGAGAGAAAGTTTGAGATATATTTTTTTTCTTTTGTTAATTGAGTCTTTTCTTTTTAACTGCCTGCGTAGAGTTAAAATGAAAGGGTCATTTATTTTGTTTGTGTTGTAATTTGGAACATCTATGAAATTTTCCCCAATTTATCCGAATATGGAAACTTCTCTCTCCCCTCTATATACCTTGCTCTGCTAAAACTCTTGCGACTGTCTCTCTCCAGAGCAATGTCCCAATTGGATATTACAATGGAAAGGCGATAGAATATGCAGGTATTCTAAACATTTAATTGCTCAATTTTTTCAGCTGGTTTACCCTTATAATGGTCTTACCTGCCAGGCGATGTCATTGTTCGTAGCGAATGTTTTTTTTTTGGTAGTCCCGCGTTACCCACAGAAAAATAAAATAACAAGGTTTGCATCTGGTACCCCATTACTTTGCATGTCAGTAATTGTACAAAAGTTAAATTGGCCGATAAATTTTCCATCTAGCAAGGCAGTTTCAGGCAATTTAGAATTTAACCTTTTTTGCCTAAATCTCAACAGGTGTCATGGAAAAGACATTGTCTTAAAGCTTACATTTCACTTTGCTGCTTAAACTGTTATCAGTATTTTTATTTTTATTTTTTTTTATTTTTAGTAAAGTTCTGTCTTTTCTTTTGGTAGACGGTCTTGTTTCTTAGATAAATATTTCATAATATAAAAATCTCCCTGTTTCTTTTATTTGTTTCATATTGATTTCAAAATATTTGATAAAGTGTTTGGTTAAAATTTTAGATCCCCTCCCTTTCGTTCGTTTTATTATATTTTTAAGGTTAAATTTTTGAGAGATTAGAGATTCCGATGCTGTCCAATCCATTTAGTATGTCTAATAGGCAACTGTCCACTTCTTCAATGTCGTCAGAGGAAGACCCCTACGATGTGGCTGAAAATTATTATGGTGATGGTCGTAAGGTTAATAAGTTGACTTCTCCACTTGCTAGAGTTCGAACATATTCCGTATTTGAATCTAAAGCAACCAGACAAGATTTCTTGAAACAATTATTAGCTGAAGTATCCCAACAGCAACAACAGCAACAACAGAAACAACAACAAGAACAAGAAGAACACCCGGCTACAATTACAGAAGGTTTTGAACCTCCCAGTTCAGGCTCATCTTCTGAGAATCCATCCAAATCTCCTACCCCACAAATTCAATTCAATACTCCTGGTGAGAAAGCATACGATCATCGTAAGATTCTGTTTGCAATCCATGATTCTGAAGACGAATCTGAAGATGATGAAGACGATCACGATCCAGTAGTAGCTTTTAAAGATAAGAAAAAACCTTTCTCACCACTTGATACACAAAATTCACCAGCTCCACCAATTGCTAACTTTCTCCATGCTTCACTTACATCCCCAGATATTCTAGCCAGTGAACAAAAACGGATTGATCAAGAACTAGACAACAATGGACATAGTCCACCCGTTGCTCCCCTGCCAACACGCGCTCGAAGAGGTGCTACTGATTTGCATCAAAACATTATACCAATTGATGAAATGGAATCTGAAGATATCCCAGAAAATCTTAAAGTGCCTGATTTTTCTGGTCTTAAACGTAAACCTTCAATTATCGCCATATATCAAGATAATTCTTCCCTGGATTCAGTCAACAACAAAAGTACAAAGAATAGATATAGACGTCAATCAGTCGATGACACTACAATTAGACCCAAGAAATTTTATATTCCTGATGTTCAAGATACATTAAACGAATTGTTAGCCAATGAAGATACTGATAATAATTGTCAAATTACTATTGAAGATTCTGGTCCAAAAGTTTTACGATTAGGTACGGCTAATTCCAATGGATATTATCAATCTTCTGTTCGTGGAACCTACATGTTGAGTAATTTATTACAAGAATTAACTATTGCTAGTAGATTTGGTAGAAGACAAATTCTTTTGGATGAAGCTAGATTAAATGAAAACCCCTTGAATCGTATGAAGCGGTTTATTTCAACTTCATTTTGGAAAGCATTAACTAGAAAAATTACCAAGGATAATATTACGGAAATGTCAGCTGATACTAAAATTAGAGAAACTTATATTGACGATGAAGGTAATTTACATACCGATGAACCTTCACATCGGATATATGTTCCATATAATCGTCCAGATCAATATGCGTTTTTCAAGAAAATTCAACAACAACATAAATTACTTGATGTACAATATTTACCGGAAAAACTTGATGGAGAATATATTAAATCCATAAATAAAAAACCTGGTTTATTAGCCTTGGCCACTAGACCTGATCCTAACGACCCTGAGAATTTAATTAGTTGGCCTTATGTTGTTCCTGGTGGTAGATTCAATGAATTGTATGGTTGGGATTCATATATGGAAACTCTTGGATTATTAACTGATGTTACACCGGGACGTCGAGAACATTTAGAATTAGCTCGAGGTATGGCTGAAAATTTCATCTATGAAATTCATCATTATGGGAAAATTCTTAATGCCAATAGATCTTATTATTTAGGTAGATCTCAACCACCATTTTTAACCGATATGGCATTAAGGATTTTCAACAAGACAATTGAAGTTGCTCCTGAAGAAATCGACGATGCTACTGATTTCCTTAGACGTGCTACGTTGGCTTCTATTAAAGAGTATGAAACTGTTTGGTGTTGTAAACCAAGGTTGGATGAACGCACGGGACTTTCATGTTATTATCCTGATGGGGTTGGTGTACCACCAGAAACTGAAGCTACTCATTTCGATGCGGTTTTAAAGCCATTTGTTGAAAAATATGGTATTTCTCAAGATGAATTCATTGAAAAGTATAATGATGGAATTATTAAAGAGAGTTATTTGGATGAATATTTCTTACATGATCGTGCCGTGAGAGAATCTGGTCATGATACTTCATATAGATTAGAAGGGAAATGTGCTTATTTGGCTACGGTTGATTTGAATTCCTTGCTTTACAAATATGAAAATGACATTGCGTTTATCTTGGCCAATTTCTTTGGGGATAATCTTGAAGGATATAAGGGAAATACGCATTCTTCACCAATTTGGAAAGAACGAGCAGCAGCTAGACGTATTAATGTTGATAAATATTTATGGAATGAACAGGATTCAATCTATTATGATTATAATGTTCATGATCAAGAACAAACTAGGTATGAATCAGCTACTACTTTCTGGCCATTATATTCCGAATTATCCCTGCCTGAACAAGCTGAAGCTTTAATTCATAATTCCTTAGTTAAATTTGAAGAACATGGAGGATTAGCTCTGGGAACATTAAAATCTCGAGGTGAAGTTGGATTATCGCGTCCTTCAAGACAATGGGATTATCCATTTGGCTGGGCTCCACAACAAATCTTGGCCTGGATTGGGTTAGTTAATTATGGATATGATGGGATTGCCCGGAGATTGGCTTACCGGTGGTTATTTATGATGACTAAATCATTTGTTGATTATAATGGGGTGGTAGTTGAGAAATATAATGTCACCAAGGGAGCTGTTCCTCACAGAGTTGATGCAGAATATGGTAATCAAGGTCTTGATTTTAAAGGTGTGGCCACAGAAGGTTTTGGATGGGTTAATGCAAGTTATTTATTTGGATTACAATTTTTGAATCTTTATGCTCAAAGAGCATTGGGGACATTGACTCCTCCAAAAGTTTTCTTGAGAAATATGCATCCAAGTCATATAAAGGAGTTTAATTGAGTATATAAATTTAATAGGTTTTGTGCCTATTGTTTGCATTTGTTTTAGTGTTTTGTATATCGTTTAATATATCATTTTATTTAGACTTACAAGTTCGCTTACGCTCACTTGTTAGAGTAATACTGAAGTGGTGCTACAGCCTAGAGAGAAAGTCTTGGATCTTGAGCTTAAAAGGGCAATATCTCGGGTTCCGTTCTAAATTCTAGCTTAGAGTTATATACTGAGAGTACTAGCTTAGTGTTCATATCAAAAGGTCCTGTTCAACCCTTCGCTATGGCTCAAGGTTGCACACTGTAAAATTGCAAACGACCTAATTGAACGAAAAAGAAAGAAAAAATATTTTTGAAAATTTTGAATTTTAGCAGTATAATCATACACACACACTCATACCATTAAATGCTTCTGATTAGACGAAGGATATTGAGCAATTCGAGGAATATCTTGAGATATTCTTCAAGAACATTCCCGAATACGTTCAACACCGCGGTAGAAACCGCTGAAAAATTAGTTCAACCTTCAACCACATCTTTTCATGATCCATTTTCAATAGTTAGTCATGAAATGTCAAATTTAGCTAAATCAATAGCCAATTTAATTGGACTGGGTCATCCTATACTTAATCGAGTCAGTTCGTATTATTTCGAAGCCGAGGGGAAGAACGTCCGTCCCTTGATTGTCTTGCTTTTATCTCAAGCAATTTCATATATTCCCATTGAACAGAGAAATCGAATTGAAATTGATTTTCAAGATGTTACAAATCAATATCATTTCAAGGGAACACCAGGAGCTAAGGAGACAGTCGCTGGTAAATCAGTTGATGATTCGATTTCTCCCTTGAGCATTTTACATGGAATAAACCCAAGAGTGATATTAGATCCATTACTGAAACCAATGGATAAATTACCCATGGAAGACCAAAGAATATTACCTAAACAAAGAAGATTGGCGGAGATTGTTGAGATGATTCATACTGCGTCGTTATTACATGACGATGTTATTGATTTGAGTGATTCAAGACGAGGTAGACCAAGTGGGAATATTGCATTCACTAATAAAATGGCAGTCTTAGCCGGTGATTTCTTATTAGGAAGAGCTTCGGTGGCAATTGCCAGATTAAGGAATCCTGAAGTTATTGAATTATTAAGTACAACAATTGCAAATTTAGTCGAGGGAGAATTTATGCAATTGAAAAACACAGTGATTTCTCAAGATGATAGCAACACTATTAATAATGACGGGGAAAATAAAACCATTCCTCAACCTACTGGGAAAGTGCCTACTAAACAACATGAATATTCAATAAATCAAGTTGATCATATCACCAATGTTGATGCGGCATTTGAATATTATTTACACAAGACCTATCTTAAAACCGCGTCGTTAATGTCAAAACTGTCAAGGGCTGCAGCAGTATTAAGTGGATGTCAAGATGAAATTATTGATCATTGTTATGAATTTGGGAGAAATTTAGGATTATGTTTCCAAATTGTCGATGATATGTTAGATTATACTTCGAGTGATTCAGCAATTGGGAAACCAAGTCAAGCAGATTTAAAATTGGGGTTAGCTACGGCACCAATTTTATTTGCTTGGAAAGAGGAACCTAAATTGGGGGAATTAATTGGGAGGAAATTTAATCAACCGGGTGATATTGAAATTGCTAGACGAGCAGTTGAAAAATATAATGGGTTAGAAAAGACGAGATTAATGGCACAAGATTATTGTCATAAGGCTTTAGGTAATTTAAGATGTTTACCTGAGTCGGAGGCAAGAAGTGCGTTGGAATTGTTGACTAATTCGGTTTTAACTAGAAGTAAATAGATTAATACTGAGCTGTAAGCGAAGTATTAAGAGAAAGTAATATTTAGTGATAGAGTTCTCTATAGAAAATAACCTAGAAGTTAATAGGAATATACCTGTATATAATTTATGAGGTCAAATTGTATAGATAAAACTGGGGGAGGAAAGTGAGACAACAATTGTGTATACCTATAAACTCACTCGCACGGTGATGTTTCCAAATCTGGCAGTCTAATTTTTCTTTTGTCTGGACTGTGTATTCGCCTTCGCTGTTGAAAAAAAATTTAGTCGAAGAGTTCAGTTGAGTCAGATCAATACATTACAACATAATTAACAATGTCTGCTGAAGAATCATCAATTCCAAAACCTCCTACTTCCAGTGTCTTCTCCATGTTTGGAGCCAAGAAGGAAAAGAAAGAAGAACCAAAGGAAGAAGTAGAAAAGAAGGAAGAAGAAGTAGAAAAAAAAGAAGACAAGAAGGAAGATGCCGAAGATAAAAAAGAAGATGACGAAGAAAAAGAAGGTGAAGAAGAAGCTGATGTTCATTTTGAACCATTAGTTCAATTAGAAAAAGTCGATGTTAAAACCAATGAAGAAGATGAAGAAGTTTTATTTAAAGTTCGTGCTAAATTATTTAGATTCCATGGTGACAATAATGAATGGAAGGAAAGAGGTACAGGAGATGTTAAATTTTTAAAACATAAACAATCAGGTAAAGTTAGAATTTTAATGAGAAGAGATAAAACTTTGAAAATTTGTGCTAATCATTTGATCTTGTCTGATTATGTATTAAAACCAAATATTGGAAGTGATAGATCTTGGGTTTATACTGTGACTGGAGATATTTCTGAAGGTGAACCTGAAGCTCAAACTTTAGCTATTAGATTTGGTAATAAAGAAAATGCTGATTTGTTTAAGGAACATTTCGATGAAGCTAAGAAGGCCTAAATATAGTATATATATCTATACATATACATATATATAGTGCATTGAATGTATGTAGAAAATTGTCTTGTAACAAATAATTTGTATGAAGATTTCGAAAGTGTTGCAAAAAAAATTTTATTCACGTAGTTGAGTGTTTAAGAGAAACAAACTAAATGTATAGTTGAAATAGACACGTCTTGTATGAGAAATATTATAGTTCGGGTTTATGTCGTTAGATTTTTCTTCCTTATGTCGTAAAATGATCAGGTCGCGTAGTGCAACTGCGACTATACCCCTCCTCTGCTAGCTCCTGCCTCAAACTCTAAATCTTACAGCAGGATGGACTATATCTACCTAAGCCACAGCAACTTCTATAGTACTGCCGGATTTTAGATCTGGGGCTTGTATCTTACTCAAACCCCGAGTGTGTAGTTATTCCATCGATGTCTTATCTATTTCTCTTATGTGTTAAGTTATATGTCGCAACTTCTTTGTCGCAATTTAAATGACAATAAAACGTTTTTGACATTTTGTGATCCACGTGTAAAGCATTATCACACATGTAAATTTTTTTTTTCACCCAAATATTCAAGCTGCTTTTTTAACAAATACTTATACAATTACTTCACTACACTGCTAATAGTCTAGTAATATGAAATTTGGGAAACATCTTGCGTCCAGACAGTTGGAACTTCCTGAATACTCGGGACATTTCATCGATTACAAAGGGTTAAAGAAATTAATTAAACAATTAGCTATACCCACTGGAGGTGGAAGTGCTACAAGTCAAATTGAAATTCAAACAACCTTAAAGGAAAACAAAGCATCTTTCTTCTTTCGAGTTGAACGAGAATTAGAAAAAGTCAATAGTTTCTATTTGGAGAAACAGTCGAATTTAGCTATAAATTTAGACTTGCTCCTTTTGAAAAAAACTGAATTATTTAACAAGTCAGCTCAATTTATCCATCAACAAGAAGATAATAGTCATAATGCCAATTTCAAGAATTCCATATCATATTTGAACTTGTATCAAAATTTCAAAAAGATTCATCAAGATTTACTTCGATTACAACAATTTATTGAATTGAACGAGACGGGGTTTTCTAAAGTGGTGAAGAAATGGGATAAACGGTCTAAATCACACACCAAGGAATTGTTTATATCCACTGCAGTTAGTGTCCAGCCGGTTTTCCACAAGCATGAAATTAACGATTTGAGTGATTTGGTTAGTCAGTCGTTGTTTGATATTGAATCGATTATGGATGGGGATTATACTTGTCTTGTAAGTTATAATGTGGATAAGAATAATCACCCAGGTATGTCAAGACACGATCTGATTGTCACTGCTATTGATCGAACATCCCCGGGTTTTAATCATTCTAGGCACTCTTCAATTATAAATTTACCAGCTGTTGCGGCAGCAGCAATAGCTGGTGGTAGTACTCCTGGTAGTGCTAGTAATGCCGCTAGTTCAGGTAGTCCTAGTACTGCGACTGCTCCTGCTTTTACAAATAATCACGAAATTGACGAACTCTATTCTAGTTTTGTCAATGTAGCCAAGATCAAGGACCCAGATTTATCCTTACTTGCACAATGGGTCAACAAGGTTAAAAGTTCATCCAAGGGGAACTCCTCCCTTGTCAAATATAAAATCACGAAAATCTTTTTATTATCAATCACCAATTTAAAAATATCCGATTCATTTTTACAACTGTTTCTTGAATTAATTCAATATGAAGTTGATTTCACTTGTTTAAATGACAATAGTAATAAAAACATCCTCCATGAATGTTGTTCAATTGGGGAATCTTCCACGGAAACTACCGTTCATATAAACAATGGAGTTAAAGTGATTAATCCGATTGATTCAATCTTACATTCAAGAACATTCATTGTCAAATATATCATTGAAAAATGTCACCAGGAACAACTTTTAACTAGTAGAGATGATAATGGAAGAAATTGTTTACATTACGCGGCCCAGAATAATCGAGTAGATTTATTAGATATAATATTACCTTGTTTCCCTCAAGATCATATCGATGATTTAGATAACGATTCAATGTCGTGTTTATTATTGGCTATCAAACATGGTAATTTCTCCATGATCAAGAAATTGGTAGTGGCCGGAGCAAATTGTTTCCCTCAAGCCAATAAGGAAAAACTACAATATTTACCGATAAATTATGCTTGTCAATTTGGTGAATATAAAACGTTGGAATATTTATTATCTTCAACCAAAAACCCCTCGCTTGTTAATCAACCAGATGTGGAAGGATTGTTTCCCTTACATGTTGTATGTAGGTCAGGTCATTACAAGCTTATTAAGTTGTTGATTGAATATGGAAGTGAAATTAATCAATTGGATGGTTTCAATAAATGGACTCCCATTTTCTATGCTTGTTCTGAAGGATATATTAAAACCACGCAAGAATTAATGAAATTCGGAGCTAAGTTGAATATAATCGATGAAGATGGATATAACGTGTTGTATTATTGCGTTGTTGAGGGACATATAGATGTGGTTAACGAGTTGTTGAGTCATTATTCAACTATACAATCAGGCGAGGAAGAGTATGTAACTCGGGAAGAAGAAGAAGACGAGGATGATTCAGAAGATAGTGAGTCAAAACCCAAGGATAGTAACGGTGGTGCTGGCAGTGATAGTATACCTGATTTACAATTACCTCCTCCGATATTACCGTTACGAAGATATGGTCATAACTTTTTAGAACAAAAGATTTTAATTGAATTGATATTTGGTGATGATTTTATAAATTTATTTAATTCTTCGACAGATTTAAAACCCGGGAGAATTACCTTAACTTCAAACATTTCCGATATTGTTCCTAGGAATATCTTGTTACCTATGGATGATGATATTAAATCAAATTGTTGTGTGTTTCAAACCGATATTGAATCATTGAATGAATTCCGAATTGATTTTGAAATATTCCCTAAATTTGGAACTAGATTAATTGCTAAATCAACTGCCTTGACGTTTAACTCAGGTGGAATGAACCCTTCGATTAAATTACCATTGTTTGATTTAAGATTGAGGAATATTGGAGAATTGAAATTTAATTATCAAATTATATTCCCATTTTCAGGAATGTTATTAGAAACTACTAAATTTGATACCTATTGGAAAAGTTCAACTAGTTTTGTTAAATCAAGACAAATGAAATTGAATGCTGCTGGGGGTTTGTCCCCGAATAATTTCTTGTCTCCGACTACAGCTCCCGCGGCAGCCAGCACTGCAGTAGTTAACAATACTACTACGACAATTCCTGGAACTGTCCCCGCCGTACTCACTGCCACTTCACTTTCAGGAGAATATCTTCGTATTCGAATCTGTCTCCTTAACGACGGTACCCCCGTAGTGTGTCCTCACTGGTCGATTGCTATTACTGACACGATTGAATTATATTTACCTAATTTATCCCTTGAACAATTAACTTCCATAACCGATGATCTCTTTGACTATTCCAAAGTGATTCATGATTTATCAACCATGACAATTCAAGACATATCCAGCATTAAAAACTTACTCAAAATCATCTACTTACCCTTGGATATAATTTTAAAGATCCTTGATGATAACATCAATCTCAATTTAGAAATCATATTCCCCAGTCTATACGAATTTGAAAATTTACCCTTTATTTCAAATCTCGAATTGAATTTAAACAAATTCATTGATTTCACATTAGATGATGTATTCAACCATATACGATCATGTAAAACTCCAAGATCACTCATATTCCTTTCTTCAAATTCCTTAATTTGTAAAATCCTAAATTGGAAACAACCTAATTTCCCCGTGTTTCTCATAATGAATGGAATAAATTATAACACCCACACCAAGAAATTCGAATCAAGAACGACGAACGGATTGTTATTAAATCAACCACCATCATATCAAGAACTAACCATAACGTCAATTAAACAAGCTGTGAATTTCACAATTAATAATAATTTAATTGGATTAATTACCTCGATTCATTTATTGAATTTAGTGCCGAAATTAATCCCCTTGATTAAATCTCGGGGATTGGTGTTGGTGGCGTCCAGTGAGGATGAAGAGTTGGATCCTGATAATAAACAGTTGGATTGTTATACCAAGACCGAGATTAATGGGTTGAGGTTTGATGATGTGTTGAGTTTTAAAGAGGATATCCTGATGTAACATTCGGAGGGCGATTGTCTCAGAATGTCTACTGTACCTTTTCTTTAGGGTATACCAATGTAAAATTCATACCTTGGGAGGTTTATTTCTAACCTAGATAAATAGTTATGCCAAGCATATATAGATATTAATGTAAATATGGGAGTTTTTCTCAACACAACAAGTAGGATATATCACTTAATACTGAGTCAAAGGGTGATACCTTATATCAAGCTTTTATCGAGCTTACAGTTCGTATGTTTACTATACTATATTCCACTAGTATAGCCGGCTACATTGTGGATCTATTAAAAGGTGTACGTATATTATATTAAATGTTAATTATCGTCTAACAGAGAGAATTAAAAGGGTCACGTTAAATGTCTCCGTCTTGGAGGAGGCGGAGGAGGAGGAGGAGTTGATGCAGGTGAGGATGAATCACAATTCTTAACCCGAGATCGTGGAGGTGGCGGTGGTGGAGGTGGAGGTTTCTTCTTTGATGCTTTTAATTTCAACAGATTAATTGATTCGTTTGAATTTGAATTTGAAATATGGGAATATACTTGAGGTGGTAATTTCGGTAATGGTTTATTAAGATATTCATTTGGTAAATCCAACATATTTCTTGTGGCGGTATTTGTATTAGTACTAGTGGTACTGTTTTCATTGGTCAAGAACACGTTATGGTTGTTTTCTAAAATTAAATTAAGACTCGATTTACAAGATTCTTGAATATTATGACATGTTGTATGTTTATGATAATCGTTTCTATTAGATGCTCGAACAGATGCTACTCTTGTAAATGTTAAAGTTAAACTTTCCTTTGATCCATTGATATCCTCTTCTAGTAAAGAACCTGAGGAATTTGACAAATTTGAAGAACCTGAGGAATTTGGATGGACAACTGGCGGTTTAAGCCATTTTATGTCCATGCATTTATTAGCTAATTTTTCAACATTTGCATCTTGAGTATTTATAATTATATTACCAAATAAATCTAGTAATTCCTTTAATCTATAACCGGGTTTAATTTCCTTCAATTGAGAAAACATCAACAAGGGGTAAATAACTCGAAGATAAACCAAATTAAGTTCCTGACTATTATTTAATTCACGAATGAAAATATCAATTAAAATTTTCAAATCATTTAAATATACCATTTGTGTTACAAATGACGTGGTGAATATCAAATACAAGAATTTAACAATTAAAATCTTGATTATATTTGATTCTTCTCGATTTAAATGATATATCAACAAATTAATAAACCGGGTGATATTCCCCATATTCGAAACAAGTTGTTCAAATACTTTATTGCTGGAATTCCCACGATATGACCTCATCATATATTGTTCATTTATTAATAATAAAAGTTTAACCTCTTCATATGCAATTAATTTATCTTCATTTTCAAAATCATCAGAATCTAAATCGTAATTATTAAATTTTTCATTTTCAAGTAAATATTTAATCACAATTGAAATCAATTCACATTGTGTTAAATATTCAAATTCTAAATCATTTAAAAGTTCAATATGGAATAAATATTCAAAGAAAATATCACAACTGAATTTAAGTAGCACATATGAACTACCTGATTTGATTTGACCAGCTATAAATTGAGTAATCATGGGAATAAATTGGAAATCTTGTAACGTTTGATATAATTTTGCAATGGGGATAATCTCAGTAAACCCTTCCTCTTCACAGCCGTTATTCTTGATTTTAAGCAACAAAAGTAAAACAATACAAAGAAACTCCTTAAGATTTTCCCGTTCTTCGGCTTGTTCCTTCGCGTCCTCTACTTCCTCCTCGCTAAATAAATTTAAAAATGCAAACATTTTCCCAATACAAAATTGGTAATTCTTTAAAAACATATTCAGGGTTAAAAGTTTCAACCCATACAAGGACAACGTTTCATATGTCGGTGGTGGATCTGCAGTATACACATTATCCATAATACATTTGATAAATATTGAAAAGTTTTCATTAACCACCAGAGAATCACTGTTGATTAAAATACATTCAATTTCTTCAGTCAAGAAATCTCGATCAAAATCAATATTCGTACTTATATTTGAATCAGTTAATGCTTGAGGAAATGAATGGACGGGAAGCTCATACAGAAACAGTAAGTCGCTCATGATGAATGCAAAACCAACAACAACAACAACCAGAAAGAACCTGCTATTTTGGCACTGCCACTGTCTCCCTTATCGTCGTCTAGTGATGTCATATATCTGAGATTTTATTGCGTGGCTTGATAGTGACGCAAAAAAACCAACCAAATTTCATGGCAATCGAATTTTCTGCGACAATAGTTTCCTATGTTACGCGCTATGAATTAGGCAATACAGCCGCGGGGAATTACTTGCAGTGGTGATTAAGCAGCTTGACAGATAAAGCTTTTTTCTTGTAGTTTCTTTTCGTTATTGCATTTGGAACAACGATTGTCCAGTCAACACAAGTGACTGTAGATATCTCTTTTCAGATTCTTTAATTAATTAGGAAAGTCAATTGAAACTGTAGTATATAAATGTACACTTATTTACATCCCCAGAGTAGGCCTCGTATACTACATATAGCATTAGCACTAACTATGCCTAAGTCGAATTAATATATTCACAAAGTTTACTCCTACTCTTAAAGGTTTACTTTCTAAAACTCGTATATAAAATGCTACGTCTAATTACTAAGTATGAATTAAGAAAGAATTTGGCAAAGGAATTTGAAGACGATGGTCAACCAGAAGAAGAGGAGGAAGAGGTGTACCTTGAGAGACTTGGCTGAAATCAGATTAAATGAAATTGATTCGTTGATGAAGGAAAGAATTGAACATAACAGTTTAAAAAGAAGAAGGATGGTGATGGTAAACGTTTTAAAAGTACCTTATGGGCAAAGAGCTTCATTTATGAAAGGACAAATAGTGTTTAAAAAGGCAATGAAGAAGCATAAGTTTGATGCTGACTACGCTGGACCATGTCAAATAATTGAGGTGCTAGACAAAGGAGCTTATCGATTAGCGGACATGAATGGAAAACCTGAAAAGATTACGATGAATCAGGACCAATTGTTGCTAACATTTACATATGAAAACTCGCCAATCCCAACGCTCAACAGTTTCAAAAAGTCCCTAAAAGACGTTGAGGAAAAGTTGTTAGAACAAATGTTTGAAGACAAGATGAGAATTTGAACACACTACTGATGGAAGATAGAGAGAGGGGAGAGATGATGTTGTTCTCATAAGAAAAAAGAATAGTCTCAAGATTTGATTGCAAATAAATTGAGACACCAATGCTCATACTCTATCAGTTGAATTAACCAATCATTGTGTTCCTAATAGAACCTTCTGGTATTTAACCAGCTGGTTCCCAAATAGTTTTTATTTTATGAAATTAATTTTCTATTATTATTTTGTTTTGTTTAGTATTTAATATATTTATATATTAAGAAATAAACTTCTAAAACATTAGCTACTGCGCTCACTTACAGAGACTAGTTAATCAAACAGTGATAGATCTAAATTAAGAAGTGTTTAGATACTGCACAAAAGAAAGAATAATAAAATCCGGACCAAAACCACAGAATATTAACATTCTGCTCAACATAATTTATTTCAACGTAATAACTCAAAGAACACATTAAACAACCAAACCAAACGAACGGACAACTCCAACCACGAAGGCGCTCTCATAGTCGGCCACTCGCTCATGTTTAGCTTGCCAATCCTTTATGAAGGTCGTTACCATCATTCCACAGGTAGGACGGAAAGAGTTGGCTTCAAGAGTGTGCCTTCCATCGCGGTGTTCGAGATTGATAGCTCTTGCAACGACAATAGCACAATCCTTCCACGTCATCGTCGAGTTGTTCAAAGGGTTTTTCCATTGCGAATTTAACCTGATTCTTAAATCTCCTTCAAAGTAAGGTTGCGCCACCCTAGCCCGCAAATTGTATGGGATCGCGTGGGTGATGAATAATTCTTGTATTTGGATAAATTTTCTCGGAGAATCATCATCCTTGCAACCGTTCAATTTCAAAGATTCCATAACATTTGGGATCAGGAACTTATAATATGGATCCATCATTTTTGGGTTACCGCTCGCGGCCTGTTCTTCAATTTCCACTAACCTAGGCAAATATTTCTTAATTGCCTCCAACATTCTCAGGTTAGACGTGGTGATGTCCTCGTACTTGGGCTGTTCTCCTTTTCGCTCTGCTGCAGACATCAACCGCTGCACTTTTCTGTTGGTATGCGCCATCCATTCTCGAACGCTCGTATCAAACTCCGTCTTCATCGGAGGCACTCTTGCTTCCAATTGCACCATCTCCGCTTCCATTCTTTCCTGCTTCCCTACGTTGGTAGCAGTCCTACTAAATGTAATAGTGCTATCAGTACTACTTCGTAGCACTGTTAGTAACCCACCGTCTTCAAATATACATCAGTTCCCCATCCATTATAAGTCTGTACCGTCAACAGTCCCTTGGTGGGAGGTATATCAACTTCCCAATCATCTTCATTAGGAACAAGAGTATCATTAAAAATCTCAATATATTGTTTCAGTAAAGGTAATCCATATCCCATCCCCGCCACCGTGTTAGCTCCCAAACCAGGTGGTACATTCAACGTCTTGTTAGCTTCACCTTCTCCTGACACATATGTTGTAAATGAATAATCAAAAATATGCTGGTATGCTTTAGCTGGTATCCCCTTACCTCGATCTCGGATTCTTAATTCTAAAAATAATGGATTTCTAGATATTGAAATTGTAACTTGTACAGTTTGCAGAACATTATTTTCTATATGAGCTCTAAATGAATTTTTAAATAATTCCATGAGGATATAATCTAAATGATAGGCAATATAGGGGAATGTTAAGTCTTGATTGGGTTCTAAAATAGGTTCCAGTTTACTCCAATAGTTCCCCTGATATAAATTCGAATCAATTTGAACTTGGACACTTTGATCGTATTTTAACATTGTTATATCATTTACAATATCTACATTTTTCTTAACAAGATCAGGGATATTTAACATCTTTATAACTCCATTGTATTTCCCTCCTGGGGTATATTTGTTAGGATCATTTATAGATTTAGTCAATTCAAGATGTTGATGAGCAATTAATCTCATACTAATTCTTTCTCGTAAATGATCATCCAAAAAACTTTTAATTTGTTGATGACTTAATAATTTATGAACTTCATTAAACCCCTTAGATAAACTAGGTAATGTATCAGCATGAACATCAATAAATTCACCGAGCACCTTCTCAACAAATTCTGTGTTTTCTTGTAAAGTATGAGGAGGATAAAGTGAAGCCCGTAATAAACTTGACATTGTCTGTAAATAAGTATCATAAGATTCCGATATGGAAGGGTTTAACACCACTAAATAAGGCAATTTTCGAAATTCTCGTAATCTACGAGCATTATATATGAGCAAATGTTCCACGGTATCATAAGCATTCTTAAGAATTGTATTGCTATTTAATTTTTCCAGTTGAGTATATAATTGTTTTAACGAGAATTTAGGTAAGGGTTTGGTAGAATATTGTATAATTGGACGTTCAAGAATTGACCGAATCTTGTATTCTTCAAGAAATCGTTCTTGTTGAGAAATTTCATCTTGACAAACACTGATACTACGTGTGAGTTGTCTCAACACCGGCACCGCTCTGGTATACCTTGAAATCATAATCCTTATCCTTATCGATGTTAAAGCAAAAAAGAAGGGTTTCAAATCTTACACATACTTGCAGAAAAAATAAAATTGTGACTAATGCTTCTCGCACAGAAGGAAGGGATATCAAGACCGTTTAAAGAATACTGCAAATGGGGTTAAAGAAGAGTTAAATTGAAATTTCCTCTGTGCCAATTTCCCCTTCAAGGCTGTTTAAATTATAAGTAGAGTTTTGTTTAAGATGTCCAGACAATTGACTAATTTATCGTTTCCCAAAAAGATATCTAGATAACAAAACTTTTCGCGAACTAAGGGGAAATGGGGTGATTTACCCAATTATCAACCAAACAACAGTGAGTTTGATGTAGATATTCCTATTGTTTATTAACTTTAGTTCCGGGAACACCTAATTCGCCAATTTTGATTTTCTTCATACTAGCTTTTACTAAAGGGTCTAATGCCGCCCGTGACAAGCCCTCTTAGAAACAATCGTTTGAATTGGTGGGCCTTGCGTTTCTGGGTGCACTGACAATATAAAAGGGTGAATACTATTCCCTGTTGACTATACGACAGTTTATTGTATGTATTGTAAATAAATATCAACCAGAGAAACCAACTCACAATCTTCAGTCTATCAAACTATCGTACCGCACCAGAGGAAAAACAAACAATAAAAAAAGTAAGATCTCACGCGGTTCTTGCCCCAGGTTTACTCATCATATAATGTATAGTATTCTTGACAATGCCCGCAAGAGATAGTTGCCCAATCTGTATATCCAACCCTCTAGACGATTCCACTTCCATAACCAATATATCATGGCTACAATGTGATCCTTGTCAACAATGGTTTCACGTACAATGTTTAAATTTAACTCCATTAGAAATAAACAATCTACATTCATATCATTGTTTAAAATGTACCAAGAAACATGGTGATTCAATTTTTAAACGGAAATCCAAAAGAAGTAAAATTTCCATTGATTATGTGGCTCTTAATGAAGGTGATGTATTTGCCGTGGATAAATCAAACCATCCCCATTTGAATAAATTCTTACTGTTTTCTAGTGATATTGATGGTGTTGTGAAAATTACTAATGAATTGACTTATCTGCGTGAAAAACCAACCCTAATACCTCAAGTTGATTTAAATCGGGTAGGTATGAAATTACCCTCGGTTAGAAAAAAGATTACCCTCCAATATCTAACTAATTTAGTAGGTGAGGAATCACCCGTAGAAGTAATGGATGTATTAACCCAACAAGGTGTTCAACCAAGTTGGAAAATGGGGCAATGGCGAGATTATTTCTTAACTCATGTTGGATCTCGAGATCGAATAAGAAATGTAATTTCCTTAGAAATATCAGATATCGACCAGTTAGGTGATAAGTTCATCCGACCTAAATTGGTACGTGATTTAGATCTTGTTGATAAAGTATGGCTTGACAAAAATCCAAGACCAAAAGTTACAAAATATTGTTTAATGTCGGTTCAAAATTCATTTACGGATTTTCATATTGATTTTGGTGGCACATCAGTATATTATACTATATGTCAAGGCTCTAAAAACTTCTTAATGTATCCCCCAACTGAAAATAATTTGGATTTATATACTTCATGGTGTTTAGAACCAAATCAAAATTTCATTTGGTTCCCAGAATATACTATAATTAAAAACAAACAACGAATAACACCCGAGCTGGGAATTAAAATTAGCCTTAATGAAGGTGATTTATTTATAATCCCTAGTGGTTGGATCCATGCGGTTTATACTCCTCAAGATTCAATTGTTATAGGGGGGAATTATTTAACTATAAATGATATGGAAATGCAATTGAAAATTAATCAAATTGAAAAATTAATTAAAGTACCTTCAAGATTTAAATTCCCCATGTTTAATAAAGTCTTATGGTTAACTGGGTATTACTATTTAAACCATAAATTGGAATTTACAAGTGATGTACAAGCAGGATCAGAATATCAAATCTTGGATTGTCTTGTACATCAGTTGTACAACCACCTTGAAGCAAGTAAAACTAGTACAATTGCCAGACAATCTATACCTTTTAATCTTATAGGGAAACCCCCAGCCCTATTTCTACAAAATCTATCCAATTGGCGAGATACATTTAAATAAATCCTTATATATATTTACACACGCTTTTTCCTTACAAAGTTAAAACATTACCCTTTTCTCTGGCAGCTTCACCATACTTCTTAATTCTAATGGCTTGAACAGCAATGAATCCTGAAGTATCTTCTGGTGAGAAACCAGTTAATTCATCCATTGAAGATTCAGTTTCATCATATAATTTTTCAGTGTCAGAATATCTTCCCAATATAGTTACACTTCCCTTATAAGCAGCAGCTCTAACAACACCATTAACGGTATTTTGAGATGGTTGAATCATAGATCTAACATATTCACCTTCTGGAGTGAAATACATACCATTATATAAGATCTTGGAATAAGAAGTAGTAACAAATTGATCTCTAATAGCACGAACTTCACGATCTAAAGTTAATCCTTCTAAATCAACATGAGTATTTCTTAAAATGGTTAAACCTGGAGTTTCATAACAACCTCTTGATTTAATACCAATAAATCTATTTTCAACAATATCAATTCTACCAACCCCATTTCTTCTAGCTAAACTATTAGCTTCAATGAATAATTCAACTGGTTCAGAAACAACTTTTTTACCACCTTCTAAAATCAATTTAACTGGTAAACCCTTTTCGAAAACCACGGAAAATTCTTCTGGAACTTCTGGAGCATCAGTTGGATCAACAGTTAATTTCCACATATCCTTTGGTGGGGTAGTATCTGGATTCTCTAAAATACCAGCTTCGAAAGAAATATGAGCCAAGTTTTCATCAGTTGACCATGGTTTAGCCTTGGTTTGAGCAACTGGGATGTTTTTAGAAGCAGCATATTCTAATAACTCTTTTCTGCCAGCAAATCTATTGAAAAATTCTGGGTCTCTCCAAGGAGCAATAACAACAACATCTGGTTTCAAGGCATAGAAAGATAATTCAAATCTGACTTGATCATTACCCTTACCGGTACAACCATGAGAAACGGCAAAACATCCATTTTCTTCGGCAACTTTTATTTGAGCTTCAGCAATAACTGGTCTAGCTAATGAAGTACCTAAAAGATAAACATTTTCATAAATTGCATTGGCTTGAATGGCTGGGAAACAAACTTTTTCAACAAATTGCTTACGAACATCAACAACAACAAATTTAGTAGCACCAATTGCTAAAGCCTTCTTTTCAGCAGCTTCAAAATCTTCTTCTTGTCCAATGTTGGCTAAAAAGGCAATAACTTCATATCCTTCTTCTAATAACCAGGCTAAAATGACTGAGGTATCTAAACCACCAGAGTAAGCTAAACAAACTTTTCCTTTAGACATTGTGTGTGTGTGTATGTGATATATATTAAATTGATGAAAAGAAAAAGGGTAATCGGAAAAATTTTTCTGGACCAACAGGGATTTAAATAGTGAAAATTTTTTTTAATTCATCAAAGATAGTGTTAGCGCGGTTAATTGAAAAAAACGAAAGCGAATTACCCAATTAGGAGTGACTCATCAAAAAATATTTTGAGTTGGGCACGCCCTTCTAGAATGTGTTTTAGAAATCTTGAAGAGATTATAAGTTGAACTAATGACAAATATATAATGACACAATATCTAGTTGCTAAGTTTTAAACTATTCTTGAATATTAAATATTTTGTTGAAACAACGTAAACGCCTTTATTTACCTTAGACATATTTCTTTGTAACTAAAAGTCACATATTGCAAATGAAGATTAAATAAAGAGCCTATCTTGATAATAAAACTTCAACGACTTGGAATCTTTTACCATAATTGTTGTGTTGTTGTGCTGTTGTTCTCCCTGACATTTATTGCGTATTCTCTATTCGAATTCACTGGTACAAATAATGTTTGCTGCAAAAAAAATCTTTTGCGCCAATTACCACAAAGTACTCCTATCATGTCTATATCTCAAGACATAGAAAAGAGTACAATCAAAGACTATCCCTTAGTTGATATCCCCATTGATGATAATGATGAGCCTAGGTTGGCTACCTTATTATACTATACTTTTCTTGAAAACTTTGCCAATATCCTCATGATCATATCCAGTTTAATTTATTTCACCAATAATTCCCTACATTCAATCTTCAAATTCAAAATCCAAGTTGATTCCATTTATGCCAAGAACATCATTCTGATAGTTCAAGACGGGTTGAAATTCATTACTTATTTATCCAATGATTTAAACGTATATGTCAATCAAACAATTTCCGATTCAAATTTGCAACAAATTGATTCTTGTTATGTTAATAATCAATATAAATTTAATATTTGGGGGTTTTGTAGGTACGATCAATTTGGAAGTATTATTAATTGTTATAAAACTAATACTGGAGTGAATATGATTGGTGATTTGATCCAAGATATAGGCATGCAATTGGGGAATTTAACTAATCAACCTAATCCAATTGAAGTTTCTTTACAATCTGTTGAAGTATATTATAAATCAACTCAACAATTATGTCAAACTCCCCCTTCAAAGCTAATAAGCTATCAACCACAAATATGTCAACTACAACTATATAATACATGTGGGTTTTTTGTCCAATATTTGATGATTGTCCATTATTGTTTTTTACTTCTGTTATTCATTCTTGTGTTAATTGAATTGCTGTATACTTTAATTAAACTACTTTACCAATGTGAAATAGAATTAACATTTATTTATTATTGCAAAATTGTTGGTTTAGCATGGTGTTATGTTTCATTTTATATGATTTTTTTAATCACGTTAGCGATGCATATTCCAATTAATACCTTGTTGAAATTATATCCCATTGGAACTTTGCAATTTGAAGTTTGGGGGTTTCTAATATGGAATGCGGTATTCATAGTTAATATTGCTATTATAGTCTATGTTGGGATAATAAAAGGAAGGCAATAGCTTAAATAGTACTAATTATATAGAATTTGCAACATATATTTTTAAAGAATAATTTTACCAAATATACTCCAAATTAACAAAAGCCCGATTGAACACACTTGGCTTCATCTTTATCAATATTAGCATTAGTATTTAGACTATGAAATACATCTTCTATCAACTTTTCAAGCACAACTCTCTCTACTTTCGTTGTTTATTCTCCGGTTCCATATCCCATGACTCATCATCACGTGCATGACTCGCAAAATCTATCGTTTTGCCATCGGTGGAATAATCGGAAACCCAGCAAGAAAAATATTTTTGAGTCGTAACAGACTCGGATTTCACGTTTAGACACAAAACAAAGAAAAAAGAAAGAAAATGCCATAGGAGAGAGAGGTCATCAAGCAAACAAGGCAAGAAGAAGCTTAAAAAAAGAAAACAAAAAAAATGAATGATTTTAAATTTGGAATGGAACAACTGGAAGAGAGATTTCAGTGAAATTCATGCACCGTGATCATTAGGGCCCGCCCCCCACACACAACTCCACTTTTTATTTTGACTTGCCTATAAATAAATAAAATCAAAAACTGTGATCACTTTTTTTTTATAAAAAAGAAATCCCAAACAATTAAGCCCCCTTTGTAAACGTAAGTTTGCCTTGGTATTTCAAGGACATACCAAGTGCCTCTTGATGGAATGTCTATATAATTATTGTACGCACGGGTTTTTGACTAAACCAGTGCCGTATGACTAGAAATCGTAGCCATTTGAAACTAGTCACAAATCTCTACCAAAAACGTTGCGAGGCAAAAAAAACAAAAATAAAACGAGAAAAAGTAAGAAAAAATGTCAGTTTTTTTCCGGTTGATTCATAGTCACTAACAACAGTGGTTTGCATCAAGTGATTCCCTTTACTTTTTCTTTTCTTTTTTTTCTTGTTTTAGTATTACTTGCAAAGAAAACCACAGGTATACCATCTTTACTACTTACTATTCACATATCGTCTTTACTTTCGCTTCCAACAACTTCATACAGATACACCTTACTTGGTGGAACTCCAAAAAAATATAAAAATTTCCCGCTTAAGTATTTAATTACCTGGGGCAAAGCAAAGAAAAAAAAACAATTACCATATATAGCAACAAGAATTTTGAAACAAGTTGAATGAGAAAATGGCAGAAACAATGTTGAAAGCAGAGGAAGGAGCTTCTAATCTAGCTAAGAAACTAGGAGTGACCCATGCCATACGAGCCAAATTAAATTTCCTCGATGAAAGGTTATGGAAACGATTTTCGGCTCGAAGATTAGAATTAATCGATACTTTGGATTTAAGTTCACGAAAGGCCAGTGAACAAGAACTGGAAATTAAACGAGTTGCTGATTCATTAAGACTTGAATTTAACTATGGAAAAGAATATGAACAAGATTTTGATAAGTTGGTTCGAGCTGCTATTCAAAGTGTTAGACGAAATCGTAAACGATCAAATAAGTCTAAACGTTCGGGTGATAATAAACGTATCAAGACTGATAGTGACGACAATACCACTTTCTTATCTGAAATTGCTCATGTTGATCCAAATGAAGTATATGATGTAAATTACTCTCGTACCAAATCTAGAACTTCTGATGATCAGGCTAAGGAAACTATTGATTCCATGGTTACACCAAGAATAATGGCAGGGAACAATAGTCATATGGTTATCACCGGGGCTATGTTACCTCCTATTGCAAACTTAACTATGAATGAAGAAGTTGTTAATATTCCCAATTGTCAAGCTGCTAAACAAAATTTATTAAATAAAATTGAACGGTCTAAGACTTGTAATGAATCAGCAGTATTAAAGAAATCAGATAATATTCAATTTTTAGGTAAATCAATTATGAATTGTTGTATTGCTTATTTATTTGAAAAATCATTTAGTAAAATTAACGAAGGCTCGATTGAATATTTACGAAATAAATTAACTACTGAATCTTCATTAGCTAAATTTTTCCGAGAACTTGATCCCAAGGAAGCTTTACTTAACAACACTATTAGTGATGAAGTCGCGTTAATAACGTTGTACACCCTTATTGGAGGTTGTGTTAATGATTTTGGATTTGAACAAATTTTATTGCTTTTATGTGAAATAATGTATGTTTCAGTATTACAGGAATATCCTTTAATTGTTAAGCACTGTATACCATTCAAATCAGAATATTATCTTCAAAATAATAGTACTGCTAATGGTTCTGCTGCTCCTCCTTCTAGCTCGTTAAATTCATTGGCCGAAGTAGCGGCAGCCGACGTACACAACACCCATTCACACCTTGCACCAAATTCAACTTCAGGGAGGTCATCAACTCTTCAGAATTTGTCACCTACTCCTTCATCAACAGGAATTCCACCCATTCGAAGTATTACTCCAGAATTGCATCAACAACGTCATCAACTACATCTTCAGCAACCACCACAACTGCATATTCAGAATAATCTTGTACCTCGAACTCAGGTTCAACATCAAGTACAACCCCAGACTCGACCTCTCTCTCGTGATAATGAACGCAAACGAGTTTTTATTCATTTTCTTAATCAAGTTCTTGAATTTACTTATCCTATGAGAAATTCAGCTCCGCCTAGATATAACGAGCTTATTGAAAACGCTCGGATTGCATTCAAATTACCATCATCGAGTGATTCTATGTTGGGATTACGAAATCGTCCTGATCGAGCCATTATTCAAACCGATTTTGAACTTGAACGGATCTTTCGCGGTGATGATCCTATTGAATTAGAAATATACACCCAACGAACAAAAGCAATCCCAATATATGAATTAACATCAACAGTTATATCTAATGGGTCTGTTAATCGGGGCAATACTGAATCACCAAAGATTATATTACCACCACCTTTGAATCGACATGGTGGATATGGAAACAATACTTCTGAGTTTAACTTTATAAGTAATTCGGATGATATGCATAGGATAACGTCACCTCCTCCACCACCACCTCAACCTATTTTACCAAAGTTTCAACCATTGTTGTAAGCTTTGGCACTGTGCATTCCTTTGCATGTTTGCAATTTTTTGCAACCGAAAATCGGTAGAGATTTTCCTCCTAAAAATGTTTTAACGAAAAATAAAATAGTATTAGAGAATTATGTAATTTTGTATACGCGTGTATTATTCTAATGTTTCAATGATGCATTGTATTAACTACTAGTAGAAAAAGAGAAATCAAGGAGAAGAAACGTGCTTTTTTTTACTTATGTTTTGTTTTTCACTTAAAGCATAATAGCTACATATACTGCTCTATATTTTTAAGTTAGCAGTTTACTACAAAAGAAGAATTTTTGGTGTGGGATATTGACGTCAATCGCCTTGCATACACCGGGGCGATTAAACTGTTGGCATCTCCTGTACACAAATCAAACCGTTTTTTTCGGACTAAGTAAAAAAGTTCTTATTTTCCTGTATGAAGAACTTTGGAACCCAACAGTTTTTTTGATGTTGGGAAAACAAAAAAAAAAGAAAAAAAAAACACCGCAAAATAAAATATTAGAACGTTTGCGGCAAGCTCACCCAAGGCAGTTTACGTGTGTGAAAGTGTGTGTGTGGTGCTATCTTCAAAATTAAGGATCTAGATTTTCAAATAAGTTTCCGGGGTACCTTATTTGAATACTAGCCCTGTTACATAAAAAGAAACTTGTCGAAGTTCTAAGGGTGTACGCGTCTCGAACCCAACCAAATCTAAGACATGTAGGGATGAAGATCTGCGTACCTGGGAAATTTTCTTGTATGTGTTTTGGAGGTAAATAAAATAGAAGATAAGGTCCATGTACAATGGTTGACGTCAACAACGGCACACTAAAAGGAGGCAAGTATTGAAATGTATGGTAAATCCCTCGTCTGTAATATTTACTATGTGTAACTATTGATAATGTAGTAAATGCTAAATCAATTTACTGCAAAATGTTTTTTGTTGAGAAATCAAAGACCAAAAAAGTCAAAAAAATAGAAACAATAAAAAAATATTTTACCCGTCCTATAAAAAAAAATTAACAATAGACACAAATGTGTATACAGGAAATATTGAAAAATATATATTGATTTCTATTCCACAAGTCTCGATCTTATCGTTTTTATTTCCTCCTTCTTTTTCCTCTTCCTTTCTCCTTTTCATATTCACAACCTTTCCTTAGTTTATCACTTTTTCAAACAAAACCTTCCGTTTGGTAGAAACAGAGACAATACAAAGACTGTATATCATATAACTATTCACACTATTCAAATCCTATATTTTTTTATTCCATTAAGTTTTTCCAAGTTTTTCCTATTGGGATTTTGAATTGTTTCATATAATTATAATATACTAGAATTTCCACTGTAACTACGTCAAACCATCATAATCTATTTATTTTTAACTAAATTGTATCATCATTATACATTTATTTAAAAGGTATGTAAAATTTTTAACTTATTAGGCTTACAGTGACACATAAAACAGAATGAATAACAGGTACTCCGAGTTTATAACGGAAAGTTATCCGGCTAATGAGTCTACTTAGTCTAGAATACTACGGCTGTTCCATTCCGATCCATTCAGTATCCCATCACGATTCTTGCAACTTGAAATACAACAAAAAAAAATCTCCGAGATATTCGATATTCGCGCTATACAGAATCCCAACATAGGCATCTTAAAGATCTGGACTAAATAGGAGGAAATATTACATCGCGAAACTCTTCCTCATCACTTAAGATCCAACTTCAGAAGATCGAAGAAACCCACTGCCAGAACTTCACCCCGCGATCCGATCCTACTTTGCAACTTCACCTCCATTCCAGCAGACCCATCTTCCCTCCTAACTCAACAAAAAAGTTAGAAGAAATTAATTTTTTTCCCTTAGCTACTACGCCCCGGTCGTTTTTCAACTTTATTCAAACTTTTTACAACCGAGAAATCGAGCCCAATTCCAGTCCTAGTTTCCCGCCATCGCCCGCTCATTATCCCCGTATACGCGCAATTTTTACTACGATTTCATTCTTCCCTGTTATTACTACTGTTTTATGCGTGCCAAATGCACTAATAGATTTTCCAATACTCAATATACTAACTATACACTTGTAAATAGAACTTTATACACATTCAGTGGTCGTTATTTCAAAACATTCAATTTTGTACATACAACTGCAACAAACACATATATTCCACTCCGTTTCCTTTCATTCAAACAAATTTTTAATAAGTTTATAATGTCAGATACTACTATTACTACTACCAATACCAAGGATTATCAATCCTTACATTCAAGTTTACCACCCCACTTTTTAGGTTTAAACTCAGTCACTGTTGCTGAATCCTCAAAAGTTACTGATTTTGTTATTTCACATCAAGGTCATACTGTTATTTCTAAAATTCTTATTGCCAACAATGGTATTGCTGCAGTTAAGGAAATTAGATCAGTTAGAAAATGGGCTTACGAAACTTTTGGTGATGAAAAAGCTATTCAATTCACAGTTATGGCCACTCCTGAAGATTTAGAAGCTAATGCTGATTATATTAGAATGGCTGATCAATTCGTCGAAGTTCCAGGTGGTACCAACAATAATAACTATGCTAATGTCGACCTTATTGTTGAAATTGCCGAAAGTACTAATGTCCATGCTGTTTGGGCTGGGTGGGGTCATGCTTCTGAAAACCCATTATTACCTGAGAAATTAGCTGCTTCTCCCAAAAAAATTGTCTTTATTGGTCCTCCAGGTTCTGCTATGAGATCTTTAGGTGATAAGATTTCGTCTACTATTGTGGCTCAACATGCTAAAGTTCCTTGTATTCCATGGTCAGGTACTGGTGTCGATGAAGTTGAACTTGACCCAATCACCAAATTGGTTTCCGTTTCAGATAAGATTTATCAACAAGGTTGTTGTACTGGTCCAGAAGATGGGTTAGTCAAGGCTAAGGAAATTGGTTTCCCAGTTATGATTAAAGCTTCTGAAGGTGGTGGTGGTAAAGGTATTAGAAAAGTTGATAATGAAGATGATTTCGTTACTTTATATAACCAAGCCTCAAATGAAATCCCCGGTTCTCCAATTTTTATTATGAAATTAGCTGGTGATGCTAGACATTTAGAAGTTCAATTATTAGCCGATCAATATGGTACTAATATCTCTCTTTTCGGAAGAGATTGTTCGGTTCAAAGAAGACATCAAAAGATTATTGAAGAAGCTCCAGTTACTGTTGCCAAGAAGGAAACTTTCCATCAAATGGAAAATGCAGCCGTTAGATTAGGTAAATTAGTTGGTTATGTTTCTGCTGGTACTGTTGAATATCTTTATTCTCATTCTGAAGATAAATTTTACTTTTTAGAATTAAATCCAAGATTACAAGTTGAACATCCAACTACTGAAATGGTTACAGGTGTTAATTTGCCGGCTGCTCAATTACAAATTGCTATGGGTATTCCAATGCATCGTATTAGAGATATTAGAACTTTATATGGTGTTGATCCTCATACTACTACTGATATTGATTATGAATTCAAGACTGAATCTTCTTTAATTACTCAAAGAAGACCAGCTCCAAAGGGTCATTGTACTGCTTGTCGTATCACTTCTGAAGATCCTGGTGAAGGTTTCAAGCCATCTGGTGGGTCCTTACATGAATTAAACTTCAGATCTTCTTCAAATGTTTGGGGTTATTTCTCGGTGGGTAATCAATCATCCATTCATTCATTCTCGGATTCTCAATTTGGTCATATTTTCGCCTTTGGTGAAAATCGTCAAGCTTCAAGAAAACATATGGTTGTGGCTCTTAAGGAATTAAGTATCCGTGGTGATTTCAGAACTACCGTTGAATATTTGATTAAATTGTTGGAAACTCCTGATTTTGAAGATAATACAATTACAACTGGTTGGTTAGATGAATTAATTACCAAGAAATTGACTGCTGAAAGACCAGATCCAATTCTTGCTGTTGTTTGTGGTGCTGTAACCAAGGCTCATATTCAAGCTGAAGAAGAAAAGAAGGAATTCATTCAATCTTTAGAACGTGGTCAAGTTCCTCATAAAAATCAATTTAAAACCATTTTCCCCGTGGAGTTCATTTATGAAGGTGAAAGATATAAGTTTACCGCTACCAAATCATCCGAAGATAAATATACTTTGTTCCTTAATGGTTCTCGTTGTGTGGTTGGTGCTCGTACCTTATCTGATGGTGGATTATTATGTACTATTGGTGGTAAATCTCATTCTGTTTATTGGAAAGAAGAAGCTTCTGCTACTAGATTATCTGTTGATAGTAAGACCTGTTTATTGGAAGTGGAAAATGACCCAACTCAATTAAGAACTCCATCTCCAGGTAAATTGGTTAAATATACTGTTGAAAGTGGTGATCATGTTAATGCTGGACAACCATATGCTGAAGTTGAAGTTATGAAAATGTGTATGCCTTTGATTGCTCAAGAAAATGGTACTGTTCAATTGATTAAACAACCAGGTTCAACTGTTAATGCCGGTGATATTTTGGCTATCTTGTCTTTGGACGATCCTTCAAAAGTAAAACATGCCACTCCATATGAAGGAACTTTACCTGAAATGGGTGAACCAAATATTACTGGTACTAAACCAATCCATAGATTTGCCTACCTTGCTTCAATTTTACAAAATATTTTAGGTGGTTATGATAATCAAGTTATTATGAAGCCAACTTTGGAAAGTTTAACTGAAGTTTTGAAAGATAAAGAATTACCATACTCTGAATGGCAACAATCTATTTCAGCCTTGCATTCAAGATTACCAGCTAAATTAAATGAATCATTGACTAATGTAGTTGAAAGAAACCAAAGTAGAAATACTGAATTCCCTGCCCGTCAAATTTTGAAATTAATCACGAAATATGTTGCTGATTCTACTGATTCCATGGTAAATGATGTTGTTGCTCCATTAGTTTCAATTGCTACTCGTTATCAAAATGGTTTGGAAGAACATGAATATGATTTCTTTGCTGGTTTGATTGAACAATATTGTCAAGTTGAAAGTTTATTCACGGGTGAAAATGTTAGAGAAGATGATGTTATTTTGAAATTAAGAGATGAAAATAAGTCTGATTTACAAAAAGTTATTGATATTTCATTATCTCACTCTAGAGTTGGTGCCAAGAACAATTTGATTATTGCCATTTTACAAGCTTATCAACCACTTTTACAAGGTAATTCCTCGGTTGCCACTTCAATTAGAGAATCTTTGAAAGCACTTATTCAATTGGACTCAAGAGTTTGTTCCAAGGTTGCCTTAAAAGCTAGAGAAATTTCCATCCAATGTTCTTTACCTTCTATTCAAGAAAGATCCGATCAATTGGAACATATTTTAAGATCAGCTGTTTTACAAACTTCTTATGGTGAAATTTATGCTAAACATCGTGAACCAAATTTGGAAATTATTAATGAAGTTGTTGATTCTAAACATACTGTTTTCGATGTCTTGTCTCAATTTTTGGTTAATCCAGATGAATGGGTTGCTATTGCTGCTTCTGAAGTTTATATTAGACGTTCTTACCGTGCTTATGATTTGACTGATGTTAAATATCATTTCCATGACAGATTACCAATTATTGAATGGCAATTTAAATTACCAGACATGGCTTCTTCCAGATATAATACCATCCAACAACCTTCACCTGAAGATGATAGTTCAACTAATATGAAACATGCTGCTTCTGTATCAGACTTGTCATTTGTTGTTGACTCTAAGACTGAACAACTTCCAAGAACTGGTGTTTTAGCTCCAGCTCGTCATTTGGATGATGTTGATGAAATGATTATTGCTGCATTGGAAACTTTCCAATCTGATGGTATTAGCTTCCAAGTCAATGGTGATAAATCTGATGCTCCTTTATTGAATGTTTTGAATATTATTGTTACCAACATTGATGGATATGAAACTGAAGCTGAAATCTTGGATAGAATCAATGATCTTCTTGAAGAATATAAACAAGACTTGAAGAATGCCGGTATTCGTCGTATCACCTTTGTATTTGCTCATAAGGTTGGTACTTATCCTAAATACTATACTTTTACTGGTCCTGAATATGTTGAAAATAAGGTTATTAGACACATTGAACCAGCTTTGGCTTTCCAATTGGAATTATCTAGATTGGCTAACTTTGATATTAAACCAATCTTCACTGATAATAGAAATATCCATGTTTATGAAGCTGTTGGTAAGAATGCTCCTTCTGATAAGAGATTCTTCACTAGAGGTATTGTTAGACCTGGTTCTATTCGTGATGAAATTACCATTAGCGAATACTTGATTGCTGAATCTAATAGATTAATGGCTGATATTTTGGATGCTTTGGAAGTTATTGACACTTCTAATTCTGATTTGAATCATATTTTCATTAACTTTTCAAATACTTTTAATGTTCAACCTCATGAAGTTGAAGCTGCCTTTGGTTCATTCTTGGAAAGATTTGGTAGAAGATTATGGAGATTAAGAGTTACTGGCGCTGAAATTAGAATTGTCTGTGCTGATGAAAAGGGTAACTCATTCCCATTGAGAGCTATCATTAACAATGTTTCTGGTTATGTCGTCAAATCTGAATTATACATGGAAGTTAAGAATGCCAAGGGTGATTGGGTTTTCAAATCTATTGGTCATCCAGGTTCTATGCATTTACGACCAATTTCAACTCCTTACCCTGCCAAGGAATCATTACAACCAAAGCGTTATAAGGCTCATAATATGGGTACCACTTATGTTTACGATTTCCCAGAATTATTCCGTCAATCAACTATTTCTCAATGGAAGAAGTATGGTAAGAAACTTCCAAAGGACGTTTTCACTTCATTAGAATTAATTCATGATGAAAATGATCATTTAACCGCGGTTGAAAGAGAACCTGGTTCTAACAAGATTGGTATGGTTGGTTTCAAGGTAACTGCCAAGACTCCGGAATATCCTCGTGGTCGTCAATTCATTATTGTTGCTAATGATATCACTCATAAGATTGGTTCTTTTGGTCCAGAAGAAGATTATTTCTTCAATAAATGTACTGAATTAGCTAGAGAATTAGGTATCCCAAGAATTTATCTTTCTGCTAACTCTGGTGCAAGACTTGGTGTTGCTTCTGAATTAATGCCATTATTCCAAGTTGCTTGGAATGAAGAAGGTGCTCCAGATAAGGGATTCAAATACTTGTATTTAACTCCTGAAACTAAGAGGGCTATTGATAATGATGGTAAGGGTGATAGTATTATTACTGAAAGAATTGTTGAAAATGGTCAAGAACGTTATATGATTACCACTATTGTTGGTTCTGAAGAAGGTTTAGGTGTAGAATGTCTTAAGGGATCTGGTTTAATTGCTGGTGCGACTTCTAGAGCTTATAAGGATATTTTCACAATTACTTTGGTCACTTGTAGATCTGTTGGTATTGGTGCTTATTTAATTAGATTGGGTCAAAGAGCTATTCAAATTGAAGGTCAACCAATTATTTTAACTGGTGCTCCTGCTATCAACAAGTTGTTGGGTAAAGAGGTTTATACTTCTAATTTACAATTAGGTGGTACTCAAATCATGTACAAGAATGGTGTTTCTCACTTGACTGCAAATGATGATTTAGCTGGTGTTGAAAAAATCATGGAATGGTTATCTTATGTTCCAGCTCAAAGGGGTATGCCTGTACCAATTTTGGAATCTGAAGATCCATGGGATAGAGAAATTGATTACTACCCACCAAAACAAGAAGCCTATGATGTTAGATGGATGATTGAAGGTAGAGAAATTGATGGTGGATTTGAAACTGGGTTATTTGACAAGGGTTCATTCCAAGAAACTTTATCTGGTTGGGCCAAGGGTGTTGTTGTTGGTAGAGCTCGTCTTGGTGGTATTCCAATTGGGGTTATTGGTGTTGAAACTAGAGCTGTTGAAAACTTGACTCCTGCTGATCCTGCCAATCCTGATTCTACTGAAAGTTTGTCTCAAGAAGCTGGTCAAGTTTGGTATCCAAATTCTGCATTCAAGACTGCTCAAGCCATTAATGATTTCAATAACGGTGAACAATTACCTTTGATGATTTTGGCTAACTGGAGAGGTTTCTCTGGTGGTCAAAGAGATATGTACAATGAAGTTCTTAAGTATGGTTCATTTATTGTTGATGCATTAGTTGATTTCAAACAACCAATTTTCACTTATATTCCTCCAAATGGTGAATTAAGAGGTGGTTCTTGGGTGGTTGTTGATCCATCTATCAATCCAAATATGATGGAAATGTATGCTGATGTTGACTCTCGTGCCGGTGTTTTAGAACCAGAAGGTATGGTTGGTCTTAAGTATAGACGTGATAAATTATTAGCAACCATGCAAAGATTAGATCCAACTTATGCTCAATTAAAGGCTAGATTAAATGAATCAAACTTGTCTTCTGAAGAACATGCCCAAATCAATGCTAAGATTGTTGCTCGTGAAAAGGCATTATTACCAATTTATGCTCAAATCTCAGTTCAATTTGCTGATTTACATGATAAATCTGGTCGTATGTTGGCTAAGGGTGTTATCCGTCAAGAAATCAAATGGAGTGATGCTAGACGTTATTTCTTCTGGCGTTTACGTCGTAGATTGAATGAAGAATACGTTTTGAAACTTATTGGTGAACAAATCAAGAATTCTAATAAATTAGAAAAGGTTGCTAGATTGAAGAGTTGGATGCCTACTGTTGATTATGATGATGATGAAGCTGTCAGTACCTGGATTGAAGAACATCATTCTAAATTGCAAAAGAGAATAGAAGAATTGAAACAAGAAACTTCTCGTTCTAATATTGCTAAATTATTACAAGATGACCATACCACCGCTGTTTCTGCTATGAAAGATTTCATTGAAACTCTTTCTGATGAACAAAAGGAAGCATTCCTTAAGTCATTGAATAAGAACTAATACCTGTTGGTTTTAGTTTAATTTTTGTTGTTTATACTTTGTTTTAATTTTACTTGTTTATATTTTTATTTTTGGAAAACTAAATGGAAAAACTTTATTATATAATTTTAAACAATTGTAGTCGAACTAGCGTGATCCTTTCTTTGTTTAGTTCACTTTTACCAGCAATCATCTTCATCTTTCTCATATTCTATATCTTCCACTAAACCATGTGCTATTCTGTTGGGAGTATTTGGTTTTAAGAGCAAGGAAGATTCAGAAATCCTATTCTTAGTAGACATTTCGATTAACGTATTCTTTATTTCAAAAGGCTCCACCCCTTGACTAAGTAGATTTGCAACCAACCCTGTCACAATTGGAGCAGCAGCCGAAGTACCAGAAAGAACACGTCCCTTGTGAATGTTCTTACTGTCCACGCTTCTAACATAACTTCCACTGGCAAATAAATCAACACATTCACCCCAATTAGAAAAACTGGCTAATTCATCATTATAATCATCCAAAGCACCCACCGTTATTGCATATTTAGAACTACCCGGGCTTGTCAAACAAGCATTAAGATTTGAGTTTCCAGCAGCAACTACCACGACCAATCCTGTTTTGAACGCTTCTTCAATTGCTCTATTTAGTATTGCATTCTTATTTTGTCCCATAGATAGGTTTGCAACACCCATTCGCTTGGATCTTAGTCTATGATTTGAACAGAATTCGAGTGCTCCTATAGTAGATGATAATGAGGAAAACCCTCTACTATCGACAGTTTTAACATCTATGACCTCTACCGCTTTGGCTGAACCATATGTATGAGACCCAATCAATCCAGCTACGTATGACCCGTGTCCGCTTTTATCACCAGATGGTTCATTGGATAGATTTTTGCCTGTCCGAGCACGCCCTTGAAATTCAGGATGACCAATTTCCACACCAGAATCAATGACATAAGCATTCACACTTTTTCCTGTAAACCTATCATCATATAGGTAGGGAAAATTTTTTCCGGTTTTCATTCTTTTCGTTCTACTTAACCTTGCAAGATGTCTGGGAGCTTCATTTTGTTTTTGAATCAGGTAGGATTTTAGTACAGTATCTGGAGTGATATTCCATACTAAAGAACAGTTTTGCAATCTTTCTATGATTTCCTTGGTGAAATTTCCACTGAATGCATTGAAGTTGCCAAACGAATATGATCTGGTAGTAAGCGGTATAACTTGTTCTGAACATGGATAGGTAAGATCAAACTCCCGAAAGGTATTAAAGGTTTCATTTCTTTTAAGTACGACGATGAAATTTCTATTTGATAAACACCCTTGGAGAAAGAAACAACATATAAAACATAAGATAAGTGTTTTCTGCATTATATAGGTTGGAATTGTACAAGAAAATAGGATTGCAACACAGAAAGGAATTTTTGGTTGCGAAAAGGATTGAGTATTTTTTCTCTCTGCCAAGAACCAACAAAAAATCAGGGTTGTTGGGGCCCTTGAAGACTCTAACTATGCTCCAGCTAGGTTCTTTGGTTGTAAGATATCATCTGTTCGTAAGTGGTATCAATGTGTTGTTCTTATTGATAGCTCAAAACCCGTTTGAAATATTTCTGGAATGTAAGTGGATCAACCTCTAGAATTGCCCAAATCTACTTCAGGAAATCAGCGAGCTACGCCGCATGAAGGAAGGTATTATTCAATAAAACGATGTCAAGGATTTCCTCCGTTTTCATACACGTTGCTCTAGAATTATAATCATATAATCTAATCCTTGATTAATAATGGTGGACAGACCAAAACTGGATGAAGAGGGAAAGGGATGGTGAATGGGTTGATTTCAGTCAAAAATTTGGCAACCAAATTTGTTTTTTTACTAGTAAAAAAATATATAGCGGAAACAAAACACTGGGTAATATACAAATTTCTTTTCTACGATAAGAGTTGCAAACGTATGAATCAAATGCCAAAACGAGCATCGCGAGTTCAGAATCGTGTGAAGGAGGATTCGGATCCTATTGAAGTCCTCAAAAGAACAGCTACCGCGATTAGTATGATTTACTGTTGTGGGTAAACAACGCGAATAATTACTAACAGTGTTAGATCGCGATCCTGACGCGTTCAATGCATCCTTCCCCCTTAGTAGTTTCAAAACTCCTTATGTTAACACAAGTAGATGGGCTGAAGTCGAAAGAATTGGGAAAACTGAAGATCTTCAAAATGAATATAAAAACCCTGGTGAAAGATTAGCTGAAGATGGTATTTATGACATTTATTCCAATAAGTTTGATCCGTATCCAGCTTGGAACCCCCCAGAACATGTACCTATTACTAGAGAAGAAATTGAAGCAATATTTTTACAATTAACTACTATCTTTGGATTCCAGTTTGATAATACCAGAAATATGTTTGACTATTTAATGCGGATATTGGATTCAAGAGCATCAAGACTTGGTCCCGTTCAAGCACTTAGATCAATCCACGCCGATTATATTGGTGGTGTTAATGCTAATTTTAGAAAATGGTATTTTGCTGCGAGTTTGGATATCGACGATGCTGTTGGATTGGATAACCTTACAAAGAGTGGTAAGGTGAAAGATTCGAATGAAGCTGTGGCCACTCTAGAACAAGCTGAAGAACTGTGGTCATCCAACATGTTAACTCTTTCTCCTACAGACTGTGTCATTCAGTTGGCCCTATTTCTTTTGGTATGGGGAGAGGCGAATAATATCAGATTTATGCCCGAGTGTCTTTGTTTTATTTTCAAATGCTGCAATGATTATTACTTCTCCATCGATCCTGATGTTCCAGTAGCAACAGTCACGGTTAGTTTCTTAGATCACGCGATCACCCCCTTGTATAACTTTTACAGAGACCAGTCGTATGTCCTCGTTGATTCAAAGTACCATAGGCGTGACAAAGATCATGATTCTGTAATAGGGTATGATGATATGAACCAACTTTTCTGGTATAGCAAGGGATTGGAACGTTTAATCTTATCTGACAAAAAGACAAAGTTGATGAGTCTTCAACCTAGCGACAGGTACGAAAAACTAAATCAAGTATTATGGAATAAGGCGTTTTATAAAACATTCAAGGAGAAAAGAAGTTGGTCCCATGTTCTTGTTAATTTTAACCGAGTTTGGATTATTCATATTTCAGTGTTTTGGTACTATACTTTATTTAACTCACCCACGTTATACACGAAGAATTATCAACAATCGCTAGATAACCAGCCAACGACCCAAGCAAGATTAACGGTGTTGTCCCTTGGAGGTTCAATCGCAATCCTTATTTGTCTTATCAGTTTAATCTTCGAATTTACTTTGGTTCCAAGGAAGTGGACTGGTTGTCAGCCAATTTTAAAACGGTTTCTTCTACTATCATTGGCATTGATTGCAAACACCGCCCCTACGGTTTATTTATTTTTGATGTACCCTTTGAATGTTGAGACAACCTTAGGACTTGTTATATCGTCGTTTCAATTTTCCTTTTCCTTAATAATGGTGTTATACCTATCCATCGCTCCTTTAGGAAGGTTATTTGGGTCATTTCTGATGCAAGACAGAAGATTTTTGGCTACACGACACTTTGTGGCTAACTTTTACGCCCTTACAGAGAGTGATCGAATTGCTTCTTATGGTTTGTGGTTTTCAATCTTTGTATCTAAATTTATTGAATCTTACTTTTTCCTTACGCTTTCAATGCGTGACCCAGTCCGTGAATTGAGTGTGATGAAGATGACTCGTTGTGCTGGTGAAGTTTGGATCGGGAAATGGCTATGCGCTCGGCAGACCACTATTGTCTTGTGCTTGATTTATTTGACTGATTTGGTACTTTTCTTCTTGGATACTTATTTGTGGTATATAGTGTGGAATACGATCTTCTCCGTTTGTCGGTCATTCTATATTGGAGTATCTATTTGGACTCCCTGGAGAAATATATTTTCAAGATTACCTAAAAGGATATTTTCCAAAATCATATCTGTTTCAGGTGATAGAAATATCAAGGCTAAATTGTTAGTATCACAAATATGGAATTCAATTGTGATTTCAATGTATCGGGAGCATTTATTATCGTTGGAACATGTTCAAAAGTTGATTTATAAGCAAATTGATACACCCGGTATAGAAGGTGGTTCGATATTGAAAGAGCCGATATTTTTTGTATCGCAAGAAGATCAATCCATCAAGTCATCGTTATTTCGGAATCAATCCGAAGCTCAAAGAAGAGTTACATTCTTTGCCCAGTCGTTATCAACCCCAATGCCTGAAGTTGGTCCTGTTCATTTGATGCCTTCCTTCACGGTATTGATACCTCACTATAGTGAAAAGATTACACTTTCATTACGAGAAATTATAAGAGAAGAGGAACAATATTCGCATGTAACTATGTTGGAATATTTGAAACAACTTCATCCATTGGAATGGACCTGCTTTGTAAAGGATACAAAAATGTTGGCAGAAGAATTTGAAACTGATTCGTCTTCGACAGAATGTAGAAAGGAAAAGCTTGATGATCTTCCATACTATTCGGTTGGATTCAAAGTCGCTACTCCTGAATATATCTTAAGAACGCGTATCTGGGCCTCTCTCAGATCGCAAACTCTATATAGAACCATCTCGGGGTTCATGAATTATTCGCGTGCCATTAAATTGTTATTTGATGTGGAGAATCCTGATCTGGATGGGTTTGAAAGTGAACAAGAGAAATTACAACAAGCATCGGTTATGGCTCATAGAAAGTTTAGGATAATTACTTCTATGCAAAGATTGAAATATTTTACTCCTGAAGAAAAAGAGAATACTGAGTTTTTATTGCGGGCTTATCCTGAATTGCAAATTTGCTTTCTAGACGAAGTAGTGGATGACGTTACTGGGGAAATTGTTTACTACTCAGCTTTGGTCGATGGGAGTTGTGCAATTATGGCAAATGGGGAAAGGGAACCCAAATATCGAATCAAATTATCAGGAAATCCAATTCTTGGGGATGGAAAATCAGATAATCAGAATCATTCCTTAATATTTTGTAGAGGAGAATATATTCAATTAGTTGATGCAAACCAAGATAATTATTTAGAAGAATGTCTTAAGATTAGAAGTGTTTTAGCTGAATTTGAAGAGGCTACTTTCCCTCTTGATCCATACGCGAAAGATTTAAAAAATACCGAAATGGCGTACCCTGTTGCAATCATTGGAACTAGAGAGTATATATTTTCAGAAAATATCGGGATCCTTGGAGATGTCGCTGCTGGTAAAGAGCAAACTTTTGGTACATTGTTTGCAAGAACCTTGGCTCATATTGGAGGAAAATTACATTATGGTCATCCTGATTTCTTAAATGGAATATTCATGACCACAAGAGGGGGAGTATCAAAAGCTCAGAAAGGTCTTCATTTGAATGAAGATATTTATGCTGGAATGAATGTAGTTCTTCGAGGTGGCAGGATTAAGCATTGTGAGTATATGCAATGTGGGAAAGGCCGAGATTTAGGATTCGGATCAATTTTAAATTTTACAACCAAAATTGGTGCTGGTATGGGTGAACAAATGCTTTCGCGAGAGTACTTTTATTTGGGGACCCAGTTGCCCTTGGATAGATTTTTATCGTTTTATTATGCCCATCCTGGTTTCCATTTGAATAATGTCTTCATTATGTTTTCAATTCAATTGTTTCTTCTTGTATGTGCCAACCTTGCTGCGTTAACCAATGAATCTACAATTTGCGAGTACGATAGATTTAGACCCATTACTGATCCAAGAAGGCCAGTGGGATGTTATAATTTGATACCGGTGGTTCATTGGTTAGAGAGATGTATATTTTCGATATTTATTGTGTTCGTTATATCTTTTGTGCCCTTAGGAGTTCAAGAATTGACAGAACGTGGTTTTTATAAGGCTATTACCAGACTTGGCAAACAATTTGCTTCATTTTCGCCATTATTTGAAGTGTTTGTGTGTCGAATTTATGGGTATTCTTTAGTCAGTGATATTTCAATTGGTGGAGCCCGGTATCTCGCTACTGGTCGAGGATTTGCTACAATACGAGTTCCATTTTCTACGTTATATTCTAGATTTGCTGCTGAGAGTTTATATTTCGGAAGTTTTTGTGGATTATTAATATTCTATAGTTCAATTTCTATGTGGAAAATCCTGTTGCTTTACTTTTGGATTACAATCATTGGCCTATTGATCTGTCCATTTTTGTATAATCCTAATCAGTTTTCTTGGAATGATTTCTTTTTAGACTATAAGGAATATCTTAAATGGTTGAATCGAGGAAATAGTAAACCTAGAATTTCCTCCTGGATTAATTTTACAAGATTAAGACGAAGTCGTATAGTTGGTGTTAAAAGTAAAAGGTATAGTATCAATGAAGAGATTAAAGTTGTTAGTGAAGTTAAACCTTCTCGATTCAAATTGGTAATTTCAGAAACTATGCAACAGTTTGTGGTGATAGCATTAGTTGGATTTGCATACTTGTTTTCAAATTCTCAAAATGATGCCAGAGGAACATACCCTGTCAATAGTATTTTGAGAATTTTAGTTGTATCATTTGGTTCTATTTTCGTTAATCTTGTTATTTTGTTGGTTTTCTTTATAATTTCTATGGTTACAGGTCCTTTGATAACATTGTTGTGGAGAAAATTTCCATCATTTATTGCCTCGGGAGTTCATACTCTTGGTGTTATTAATCATATTTTCTTTTTTGAATTGTTATGGTTATTACAGAATTGGAATTTTTCTAGAACTTTGCTAGGATTTGCATTATCTATTCTTATTCAAACTTGGTTTTTACAAATACTTACAATTTTGTTTATATCAAGAGAATTTAGACATGATAGATCAAATCGGTCTTGGTGGTCCGGGAAATGGGCCACGGCAGGTCTTGGGTGGTATATTATAACACAGCCCTTACGGGAAACTATATGTAAGTTGACTGAAATGACATATTTTGCAGGCGATTTAATTGCGGCTCATATTATTTTATATGCTCAGTTCCCAATATTATTTATCCCATATGTTGATAAATGGCATAGTTTAATGTTATTTTGGTTAAGACCAGGGAATCAATTGAGACCAAGGATTCTTTCTAAACGTCAAAAGAGAAAGAGAAGATTTCAAGCAAATTTATATCTTTTAATTTTCTTGTTGAGTTTTATTGCATTTTCCAGTATTTTTGTCCTACCAATTGTTGCTAACAAGTATTTTGATATTGATTTTGAGCAATATTTACCAAGTATATTTAATCCGTTAGTACAACCATATATTGTATCTACCAGTCGCAAAGGTTTGCTTAAGAGTCTTGAAGTTAAATATATGTATTAGTCTAAATAGATAAATATGCATTATTTGATATAGGTTTGATAATCTTGTAGATTACTAGGGTATTTCTGTTTGGTCTTGTCTATTAATTTGGTTTTGGTTTGATCATTACACATCAACATGGCAAGCTCGAATTTTTTGAAATTTGAGAATTGGTGTAAACGACTTAAAACATTGGAATTCCAATTGGGTAATTCGGATTCATGGTTTGAAGCATAAACTGCTGCATGTAAGAAGAATTCAAGAAATTCGGTATCTATACCTGAAGATCCAAATACATTTTCATAAGAGTCTTGATCTAAATTAAGTACAAATTTGTATCCTTTTGCTTTTTGATCTTCCGGAAGAAATTTCAATGTGGTTAGATAATGCATCGGCAGTGGTACTGTATCTATATGTGTTTTAACGGGTGGATTAGATTTGGATTTAGATTTCTGACCGAAAAGCTCGTTTATATGTTTGTCAATGTTTGGTGATTCTATTTTTGGTTGTTCAATAGGTTTTTCATGTGGTTTTGATTTAGGGTTGAGCAAAGTTTTAAACTCGTGGGGGAGCTCTTTGACATTCTCAATTGGGACGTTTATTAACATATCTTCTTCATTAGACTGGTTTCTTTCTTCTTGGTTTATGTTTTGCAAGTTCTTTAATTCCAATTTAGCAGCTGAATTTGTCGCATCTAATTTCAATACCATTTCAAACGATTCTTTTGCTTTAGTTAACCTATTTAATCCCTTCAGAGCAATTCCATTACGGAAATATAATTTTATAAGGAGGGGAATAGGTGCACCTAAATTAATCCCCGTAGTAGTATCCCGATAAGCTCGTTGATAATCTTGTAAATTAATAAAACATTGAGCTCGATTGGAATATAACACTGGGTTATACATGTCTAATTGAATGGCATCTCGGTATATCTTGGCCGCTTTTTTGTACTCTTTATTAGCGAATGCTTTGTTTCCTTCTTGTTTTAATTCTTCACCTGTTAGCATCTTTGTAATGAAGCTTGTGTCTGAAGATTCTGAATTTTTTTTTTTGCACCGTGATATACCGACACTAAATTTTGTAGGTTTACATGGAGTTAGAATCGCTATGACAGCAGAAGAATTAGATGACGAAATTAAGGCAATAGATGCAATATATCCTGATTCAGTGACCACACTTGGTCCTCAAATATACAATTTCAAAATTCCTAATCACGAATATCTTACGGTTCAATTCACATTTCCTGAGCAGTATCCCGAAGAAATACCCCAACTAATACAAATTGTGAATGATCATAGAAGTAGATTTACTGATACTACATATCTTGAACGAAATATTATTGAAATATTGAACAGGATATTTGCTCCTGATCAGGTTGTTCTCTTTGAGTTACTTGCAGAATTACAAGAATTCTTTGATAAATATATTGAAGAGCATCCAGAGAGGGTGTCAACAGTACCCACTCCTCCCCCTCCTCCAACTCCAAAAATCTCTTTATTCGAGAAGCCTACGAAAGAACCTATGGATCCTACTAAATATTGGACGAAATCAGATCCAATTGTTGACAAAAATTCTACATTCATTGGGTATGCACGAAAAGTAGCCTCTTTAGAACAAGCACAAGAGTATCTCAACGAATTAATAACCGATAAGAAAATATCACGAGCAACTCACAACATATCTAGTTGGAGAATTAGAACTAGTGACGGTGTTCAATATCAAGATTGTGATGATGATGGAGAGACGGCTGCAGGAGGAAGACTATTACATTTATTACAGGTATGTATTTAAACTAATTTATTTATGTGTGTGTGGGAGTACTAACTATAAGCTATAGATGATGGATGCATGGAATGTTATCGTTGTTGTAAGTAGATGGTTTGGTGGGATACATTTAGGACCTGATAGGTTTAAGCATATCAATTCTGTCGCCAGGGACGTTTTGATTAAGGGGAGTTATGTAAGTGATACTAATAATACAAAAGAAGAAGAAGTAAGAAGAAAAAACTTATGATAGGCGTCTCTTCTTGGTTGAATTGTTATTGCTTGACTTTGGTCGCTTTCCCCATAACTCGCTTAGGTCTTGTGATTTAGATTTAGATTTCTTCTAGAAGCATTAGTTAGTAAATTGTAAATATAAAAAGCATTTCAATTGAGTGTAAAACATACTGTTGTGTCGTTGTCTGGATTTATTGCCGCTTCTGGCTCAGTTTTACTCCCCCAAGATCGTCTAGTAGGGGCACTCATTATGCTTCCATAACCTACAGATTCAATCTTTGGTTTCAATTGCGCCATTTTTAATAAGGATTTCAGATATGGTAATACCCATTCTGATAAATCGGTTATTTTCTTTTGCTGTACTTCTCTTTCTTCACTTATTTTTAAATCATCAGCTTTTTGCATGAACTTCATGTTCATGACTCTGTTAGATAGAGAGGACATCATAAATTTTGTGTGAATATATATCGGCTAATACCTTAACGTGGTGTCTGATTTCGAGTAAGTTAGTTGTCTTTCGTTTTTTTCCCATATAATATTTTTTGTCTGTTGGTAGTTACCGCTGCGAGATGAGCTACATGAAAAAAAAAATCTGATTCTCCAAAGTTCTTCTTATACTAGCCTACTTCTAAGTTATACACCACCATGAAATCGGATTTCAAGTTCTCTAACTTGTTAGGGACGGTATATAGAAAGGGTAACCTTTTATTTACCGAAGACGGTACCAAATTGCTTTCACCAGTGGGCAATCGAGTCACCTGCTTTGATCTTATTAATTCTCAATCATTCACATTTAATTATCAGCATCGGAAAAATATTACTTGTATAGCCTTGAATAAACCCGGAACATTGTTAATCTCGATTGACGAAGACGGGCGTGCTATACTTGTAAACGCAGTCCTGCGTGTTGTATTTCATCACTTTAATTTCAAGTCAAAAGTTTATGATATTAAATTTAGTCCCTGTGGTCACTACTTTGCTGTGGCAATGGCAAGATTTATACAGGTTTGGAAGACTCCTGATTTCACGGAAGATAGACAATTTTCCCCATTTATAAGACATAGAATATACCTGGGTCATTATAACGATGTTATGAGTTTAACTTGGTCTCAAGATTCTCGATTCTTTATAAGTACAAGTAAAGATATGACTGCTAGAATTTTTTCAATCTCAAGTGATGAAAAAGACGTGGTTATGACTTTCTCAGGACACCGAGATTATGTTATGAATGCTTTCTTTAGTGCTAATCAAGAAATCATATATACTGTTAGTAAAGATGGGGCATTATTTAAATGGGAATATACCGAAAACCCAGAAAATGACGAGGAAGAAGAGAAACCAATGAGTTGGAGAATAACTAGAAAAGATTTCTTTCATGCTGATGGTAAATTGAAATGTGCAACTTTCCATCCTCAATCCAATCTATTAATTGTTGGGTTCACTAATGGTGAATTCCGTATTTATGAAATCGAAGAGTTTAATCTTATACAACTGTTAAGTATGGGTCAAAATTCAATCAATACAGTAACAATAAACAAATCTGGAGAATGGTTAGCATTTGGATCCTCAAAACTTGGACAATTATTAGTATATGAATGGCAATCTGAATCATATATTCTTAAACAACAAGGACATTTTGATTCTATGAACACTTTGGCATATTCTCCCGATGGATCCAGATTGGTTACTGGGTCAGATGATGGGAAAGTTAAGATTTGGGATGTTCAATCTGGGTTCTGTCTTTTCACATTTACTGAACATACTTCTGCAGTTACTCAAGTTCAATTTGCTAAACGAGGGCAAGTTTTATTTACAAGTTCTTTAGATGGAACAATACGAGCATGGGATTTCATTAGATTTAGAAATTTCAAAACATTCACCGCAGCTTCAAGAATTCAATTTAATTGTTTGGCAGTTGACCCTAGTGGTGAAGTAGTATGTGGTGGATCTCAAGATAGTTTTGAAATTTATGTGTGGTCAGTTCAAACTGGTCAATTATTGGATTCTTTAAGTGGTCATGAAGGTCCTATTTCATGTTTAACATTTGGTAGGGAGAATTCTGTATTGGCATCTGCTTCTTGGGATAAAACTATTCGTATTTGGAATATTTTCGCAAGAAATCAAACAGTTGAACCTATTGAAGTAACTAACGATGTTATCAGCTTAACTATGAGACCAGATTGTAAAGAAATTGCTTGTCTGACTTTAGATGGTCATATTACAATTTTTGATATTGAAGATGCCAAACAATTACATTTAATTGACGGTAGAAAAGATGTTATAAATGGAAGATACCTTGATGATAAATTTATTGCCAAGAATTCTAGTCGAGGGAAATATTTCAAAACTATTGCTTATTCCTTTGATGGTCTTACCCTTTTAGCTGCTGGTGATAACAATTCCATTTGTATGTATGACCTAGACAATGAAGTATTGTTAAAAAGATTCATTGTGTCGGAAAATATGTCAATTGATGGTACATTACAATACCTCAATAGTGGCAAAATTACCGATTCCGGGATAAATTCCGATTTAATTGATCGTGATGGAGAATTAAGTGATTTAGAAGATAGAATAGATAATACTTTACCTGGTTCAACCCGAGGAGGTGACCCGGGAGAACGTAGGGCTAGGCCGGAAATTCGAGTTAATTCTATAGAATTCTCACCTACATCATCTGCATTTGCTGCTGCTTCTACTGAAGGTTTGTTAATATATTCGATAAATCAAGATGTTATTTTTGATCCATTTGATTTGGATGTTGATGTTACTCCTGAGGCCACATTAGAATCTCTTAATGAAAAAGAATATCTCATGGCTTTAGTTATGTCCTTCAGATTGAATGAAAGTTATTTGATTCATAAAGTATTGGAATCCATACCATTATCTGATATTCAACTAGTATGTCAAGATTTACCAGTTGTGTATCTAAATAAAATCTTGACGTTTATTGGTGAGTTATTAATTAAACAAAATTCACCACACATAGAATTTTGTTTGATTTGGGTGAAGAATTTATTGATTCAACATGGGAAATATATTACAGGTCACAGATTGGAATTTCAATCTTCAATGAAATTATTGTCAAGATTTTTGAACAAAGTGGCTAAGGAGGTCGTGACTGTCGGAAAAAAGAATGATTATTTATTGAGTTATTTGACAGTAAGTAAGGATTTGAAGGATGAGCAAGAGGAAGAAGCTGAAGAGGATGAAGATGTAATAATGGACGAGGACGAGGAAGATGAAGAAGACGATGATGAAGAAGAAGGATGGTTACTTCCTAACGAGCATGCCTTGAAAAGTGCTAATGGTATTGTTTTTGAGGTGTCTGGAGACGAAAGTGACGAAAGTGAAGATGAGGAATTAATAGAAGTTTAGTACCTAAATAGAAACAAAATAAATCCGTTGGGCACGACTACATGTAAATACCTGCCAAATTTAGTTACATTGCATATATAAATCAACGGAAACAACGAAGCATATTTCTGTGGTTAGTTTCCCAGGAGACAACCCTGGTTTGATATTAGCTTTTTTGTGTGCTAGTGAAATTTAGCAGCCTTTCGTAAATCAATAAATCTGCGTTAAAAAATAATCCGAAGGAAAAAAAATATATATATTTTTGGAAGAATAATTTCCGTTTAAGGGAGGGGCTAATAATTAAGGAACCGAAGAAAACAATACGATGAGCGAACACAAAACAACGTTTTCGTTTTTTTTTAAGGTAGGTAAGAAGGTTAAATTATTTCCATGTTTATTATTATAAAATGTGTATGTCGTTAATTATAGCGTTTACCCGAAATAAATAAAATCTGCCCATGCTATAACAATGGCGTAAGGTGTAAAGTGTAAACAGACAGCATTAGATAAGAAGAAGAAGAAGTGACACATTTTCTATGAACTTAAATTAGCGAAAAAGATCGTATAAAGCTTCTAAACATTTCGAAAAACGGTTGCCCGAGTCAATCAACGGAAGAGGCGGAAAGAAATAAAGAGGATCGCCTGTAAAATTTGGGCACCAGATTCATTTGATGATATGTCTTGGATTTTGAATAGTTTTGAACGATGTGGGAACGTTGTATCGGAAAATGTGTGAAATTATTTTTTTATTTTGTGTAAAAGCGGCTTGTAGATTCAGATTGAAGAATTCTTCCCAATGCCTCACTGGTGCATCAAATGACCGAACTGTGAAACCTGTCTATATAACTATATTCATTTCCAACTCCGATAATTTATTCTTTCAATCTGTATACTGGATAAAACTACAATTGAATCAATATGCAGCAAATTCCACTGCGCTAATTGTGAGCGCTGGTTCAACGAACAATTTCGATAGGACAAAGTCTTTTTTTTTTTTCTTTTTTTGTTGCCTCTCCCCACTTTTTTTTCGAAATTCAAAAACTGCAACCGAAAGTGATCTAATTAAATGTAATTCGACACATTTTTCAACAATAATGAATGTTTACAACCACAAGAAAATCTCTAAATTTGGCAGTAAAATGCTCCTTAAATCCACAATGTGTGGAACAGTAACATCAGCCTGTATCTACACATTCAATTGACCACTTTTAAGTTTGTTATAAATGGAGCAATGTTTTCCCAATTTAAATTACCCTTTCACTGAATTTCTCTTTTTCTCTTTTTTTGCTCTTCGCTAGAAATTTCAGTTTGATTTCATATTCAATTGATACTTCAAAAAAAAGTATATTTTACCACCTTTGGCATTACCTAATAGCATATAAAACTAAAACATTAGCAGTCATCCATTCAGTTTTACTTCCAATTCTGAATTATATCCCACATTTTTTAATTTTTGGCAGAATTCCATACAGTTTTTTTTTGTCATTAATTTTTTGTGTCAACCTTACGTTCACCAGCTCCATTAATTTCGGCCTATAAATCCTCCCTGGTTTCTTCCCCCTTAAGAAAAAAATCTTTACAACCAAATAATTTAACTCAATTGTACTTTTCATTCTTATAGTTCAATTCATATAACATTAAGTAAAAGTATAGTATGACTAGAGACATTAGTAATCACTTGCTTTTCGAAGTTGCAACTGAAGTTGCTCATAAAGTCGGAGGTATCTACTCCGTGCTTAAATCCAAGGCACCAATTACTGTTGCTGAATATAGAGAACGTTATACATTAATTGGTCCTTTAAACTACCAATCTGCTGCAATTGAAGTTGAAGAATTGCCAGTTAAGGATCCACTTATCAAGCAAACTTTGGACCAAATGAGTGAACGTGGTATTCGTTGGCTTTATGGTAGATGGTTGATTGAAGGGGCTCCCAGAGTTCTTTTATTTGATATTTGGTCCGCTGGTCACAATTTAAATGAATGGAAATCTGATTTATGGAATATTGCTGGTATTCCAACCCCTGATCACGATCTGGAAACTAATGATGCAATTTTATTAGGTTATTTAGTTGCTTGGTTTTTGGGTGAATTGGTTTATAATGATCGTGAAAGAGCAGTTATTTGTCATTGTCATGAATGGTTAGCTGGTATCGCTTTACCTTTATGTAGAAAGAGAAGAATTGATGTTACTACTATTTTCACCACCCATGCCACTATTCTCGGTAGATATCTTTGTGCTGGTTCAACTGATTTCTACAATAATTTAGCATATTTTGATGTTGACGCTGAAGCTGGTAAAAGAGGTATTTATCATCGTTATTGTATCGAAAGATCTGCTACTCATTCATCTGATGTTTTCACCACAGTTTCCCACATTACTGCTTATGAATCTGAACATTTATTAAAGAGAAAACCTGATGGGGTTTTACCAAATGGTTTAAATGTTGTCAAATTTCAAGCTGTTCATGAATTCCAAAATTTACATGCTTTGAAAAAAGCTAAAATTAACGAATTTATTAAAGGACATTTCTACGGTAATTATGACTTTGATTTAGAAAATACCTTATATTTCTTTATTGCTGGTAGATATGAATTTAGAAATAAGGGTTGTGATTTCTTTATTGAAGCTTTAGCTAGATTAAACCATAGATTAAAAGAAATGGGATCTAAAATGACCGTGGTTGCATTCATTATTATGCCAGGCAAAACTCAATCATATACTGTGGAAACCTTAAAGGGACAAGCAGTTCTTAAACAATTAGAATCTACAATTGAAGAAGTTCAAAAGAAGGTTGGTGAAAGATTATTTGAACATTGTGCCAGATATCCAAACTCTAATCATCAAGGTCAACCAAATAGTGAAGTTCCAGTAATTGACGAATTAATTAAACCAGCTGATCGTGTTTTATTAAAGAGGAGAATTTTCGCTTTAAAGAGAGAAGGATTACCACCAATTGTAACTCATAATATGGTTGATGATTCAAATGATCCAATTTTGAATCAAATTAGAAGAGTTCAATTATTTAACCGTTCTGAAGACAGAGTTAAAATCATTTTCCATCCTGAATTCCTTAATGCTAATAATCCACTTTTATCACTTGATTATGATGAATTTGTCCGTGGTTGTCATTTAGGTGTTTTCCCATCTTATTATGAACCTTGGGGTTATACGCCTGCTGAATGTACTGTTATGGGTGTTCCATCTATTACTACCAATTTATCCGGTTTTGGATGTTATATGGAAGATCTTATTGAAAATACCAGTGATTATGGTATTTATATTGTTGATAGAAGAATGAAATCAGTTGATGAATCAATCAATCAATTAACTGATTACATGTTTGATTTTGCCCAAAAGACTCGTCGTCAAAGAATTAATCAACGTAATCGTACTGAAAGATTAAGTGATTTATTAGATTGGAAACGTATGGGATTAGAATATATTAAGGCTCGTCAATTATCTTTAAAGAGAGCATACCCTGATAAATTCAAGAATGGAGCTAATCCATTTGCCAATTCAGGTAACTTGAAATTAACTCGTCCATTAAGTGTCCCTGGATCTCCAAGAGGTAAACTTGGCCTGATGACCCCAGGTGATTTAGGAAGTTTACAAGAAGCTCAAGAAAGTTTAAATACTGATGATTATATTGGTTTTACATTAGGTGCAGGTGATGAACATGACGAACACGATGAAGAGACTCACCATTATCCTTTAACTTTAAGAGGAAATTCCGAACCTCCTCAAGATAAGTAAGTCTTTTACTACTTAGAACATTGATTTTTCTATTATGTTTTTTGTTTTGTTGTTTAATTTTTTTTTAAAAGAAAACATTTTTGTACTGTATGTCTATATAATTTTTAAAAAGATTAATTTGATATTAGTTCTATCAGTATGTACGATAAAGTTTGCATTAAAAAATATACAGTTTCTATTTAGATAAGATAAGTCGAGAACTTATTACAATCCTACCACTCTTGCCATTTTGCAGTAACTTCACAATAATTTTTAGATAAAAATGTTGAACACTCACCTAAAAGTTTGTTCTCGATAATTGTATGATCTAAATCAGCATAATGTTTTTGTAAATCTTTTTCTTGTTTATCTAAAACAAGATATATATGTGGTAACCATCCTTTAACGTGAACTAATTTATTATGCATGTCAGCTGTACTAAATGTAATCCCCATATAATCTCTTGGCTTCTGGGCATTATCTGGATTTTCAAAATCCCAATAAGAAATAGAATTAGGAATTAAAACTGATTTCCCATCGTGACAAATACTTTGTCCTCCATTCCATGTATCTGGTCTCATATTAAAATCAAGCAATGATGAAACGTAATCCAATGTGAAATGGAGTGCATCTTGAGGACGGGATAATATGAATGCATGTGGTCTATACAATTCTCCAACGCATCCACAATTATTGCTATGGGATCGTCCAATACCAAACCAATACTTCCGAGAGTTCAACTTTTTAGGTAATATATGAGAGGGAATTGGTATTATATTAGTCCCACCTCGTAATGTTCCTGCATTCTTTTTAGGATCTTTGTTAAACTTGGGTCCACTAACTTTATTACATTCTCCAGAATCAACGTTACATTTCAAAATACGTAATGGATGGAAATTATAAATAAAATTGATTGTACCTTCTTCTCCATCTATAAATGGAGCCCAATTTTTTTCAATCGCCCGAATCTCAAGTCCATTAATGTATAATCTAGTAACATCGTGGGGGTTTCTAAATGGTCTATATACGTGCATAGCACGTTTCCAGCCAATTTCAGTTCTCATCGAATTAAAAATAATTAAAGGTTCTTGATCCAACTCACCTTCACTATTTGTAAATTCGTGTAACACCACCCGAGGATCTTCAGCTCCTAAGATTTCTAACTTATGCTCAGGACCTTGATCTATAATATGAGGTAATATCCCGGGGAATTTCAAATCACTGGCTGGAAAGTTAAAATCAGTTAATTCATTCCAATCACGATCAAAAACCTGTCCTGAAAGTACTGAAATCGTAGGCCAACTTCGATGAGCATCTTTAGCGTAAGCAATTCTATTCACCATAAAATGAACATTATATTTTTCTAACCAAACAGCACTACCACAAAATTTCCACCATTTATTACCGAGAATATGTTCTTCACTTTCATCTTCTCTATCTAAAAAGAAATCTTTATACTCTGGCTTCGTTTTGGATAACTCTCTTAATTGATCTCGCAATAATTTTATATCTCCATCTTTATTTAAATTCATGACCGGACTAGCTGAAAGATTATCAGAATCATGAAATTCAACTTGAGTACATTTAAACAGATCATCGGTCGTTTCTTTGCCAGTTTCGATAAATGAATAACCAGGAACTTTAAAATTTTCAAATTTCAAATTAGCTAAATTTGCACTTATTGGTGAATTATAATTTGGTGGCTGTATGGATTTCAAACCATCGAGTTTTGACGAGCAGAAATACCAGGCATTTAAATTAAGGGATAATATAAGCAAATATAGTATTACAGTAATAAACTTTGTATATCGACTTCGTTTATATCCTTCCCTAGCACTTGGTGCAAGGATTCTATGAACAAAATATATAGCAAATGGAGTGAAAATAGTAATTAGCGCAAGATATCCCGTTTGGGCCGATAACTGTATATCAGGTACCTTCACAACCATGACGTCTGGATATGTTATATGAGTAGTATTAGGACAGGTCCAATGTTTTTTTTTAAAAAAAAATTACGGTTTTTTTTACTTTTGGTAAGGCTAAACATTACGGGATAAAAAACTCAAATTTGACAGGAAGAAAAAAGAAATCTTGCTTTGAATTTTTGTGTTATTTACGCGAGCAATTTAACGCGCGCGCCTTAGTCCCACATGTTTCAGATCTTATTCCTTTCCTATTTAATCTTTCAACACATACTTGCTTTAAGCTCTAATTACGAAGAGCTTTCAAGTGTAATACGCAGGAGATAATTTATTGCGAAATTTTGAGTATAACTAGAGAACAGAGTATATTTTTGTACAGGAAGGGTCCAGCCCTGGGCAGGAGAAGGAAAAATGTTGTTGTGGCGAGTGCATTCTTATTTATCTATGGCTTTATAGTAAAAACATATTTACTCTTAGCTTTGCTTAAAACTTTCAAATATAAGACAGCATTATATATTCCGGTTTATCAACCTTGCTGGGCTTACCCTTTAATCCCACTTCATATCATTTTCGCTTACTTTACAATATTCTTGAGCTAAATAGGTAGCGCATTCACCTAAAAGTTGATTCTCGTAATAAATATGATCTTCATCAGAATAATGATTAGCTAATTGTTGCGGTTCAACATCCAATGTCTTTAGAATATGTGATAACCACCCTTTTACATGAACTATCCTATTTGTCTTGTCTGCTTCACTAAATGTAATTCCCATATAGTCTTTCGGTATTGGTTCCCCCTTGGTAATATCATCTATATTCCAATATGCAATTGAGTTTGGAATCAATACTGATTTTCCATCAGAACATCTACCTTCACCTTCACTCCAAGGTTCTGGATTAATATTAAAATCAATTAAAGAACTTACATAATCCAAAGTGAAGTTAGAAGATCCTTGAGGTCGGGACATTATAAATGCATGAGGTCGATATACTACATGCAAACATCCACAGGATTCAATATGTGATCTTGCTATTCCAAACCAATAACTTCTCAGCTTTAATTTCTCCGGTAGTAAAATTTCCGGAACTTTAACAATATTTGTACCACCTCTTAACGCCCCAGCATTGCTATTAGCAACTTTGTTAAAGTCAGGTCCACTTACTTTGTCACATTCTCCTGAATCTAAATCGCATTTTATTATTCGTAATGGATTAAAATTATATACAAAATTAATCCTGTTTTCATTAATTGAATCCATGAATGGGGCCCAATTCTTTTCTCTAAAGCTTCTCTTTTTATTTTTGATATTTAACATAATTATTTTGTAAGAATCATGCAATGGACGGTATACATGCATGGCTCGGTTCCACCTAATATCAGTTCTTCTTGCATTGAAAACAATCAAAGGCTCTTGATCTTGTTCACCTTGATCATTAACAAATTCATGTAAAATAATTCTGGGATCTTCGGCCCCTAACACATTCTTAATTTCACGTTTTCCAGGATCTATATAATGTGGTAATATAGTTGGAAAAGTTAAATTTGAATTTGGAAATGTAAAATTTGTGATTTCATTCCAATCATTGTCAAATACCTGCCCAGAAAGCATCGATACCGTGGGGCTGTTTCTATGTGCGGTAGCGGTATACACTATTCGATTAACCATGAAATGAACATTATATTTATCCAACCATACTGAACTCCCACAAAATTTAAACCATTTCGTATCAAGAATTTCCTGTTCTGATAATTCTTTAGAATCTTGAAAACATAATTTATAAATCAGTCTTGAATTCAGGAGTTCTTTGACTTGATCTCGGATGATTTTCAAATCTTGAGGTTTGTTTAATTCAAAAAATTGTGAAGCTTGAACATTTGAATCATCTTGAAATTGTACCTCAGGACATTTAAAATCTTCGTGGATTTCCTTATTTGATTCTATAAAAGAATAGGCTGGAACTTTAAACGATTGATAATTTAAATCGTATAACATATCACTTACTGGGGAATTGTTAACCCAAGGTGTTTGTTGAAGCACTATGGGTGACGAATTCATGATAACCACCATGAAATTGGTAATTGTAAGTAATAATATTAGACAAAGTATCCTGATACTCTTGGTTCTCTTAGACATGAACTGCAATACTGCAAACACCGACAAGGGTATTATTATAGACAAAACTAGATAGTGCGGTGGTATAGAGTTAAATATCCCACTATCTGTAAGCATATTGACAGAGATTTACTTACGAAACTTACAAAAAAGCTTGAAAGAGTGAAAAATTAATTTCAAAAGAACGTCAACTTCAGTCTTACGAGTAGACCAAATCATTTGTGTGACATTTCTTAAAGTTCTTGAAGGAATGAGAATTACGATTTGATTGTTAGTGAAAAAGAATTGCAAAAAATCTCCTTTTCTCCAAAAAATATTTCACAACAAGGCTTTTTTCAATACCACAAAATTGAACAAAGAGAGAGCAAGTCTGTTACAGTTAGGTCTAAGAAGTCAAAAAAAGCCTCAATTGCTCAGCCTGCAAAGAAACATTCATTTTTTCACACTGCTAAATTTTTTTGCTTCAGCAAGTATAAGCGAATGTGTTTCTAGCTTTCTCCTTCATGGTTGATAGCAAGAAAATCAGTAGGCTCTTCCTTAACTTGCAAATTAGAATATTTTCCAACCTATTAGTAGTGGAGACTTGAAGCATATGGTCTAAGCTTTCGTATTTTTCTAGGTTTATTATTGGATGTGAGAGATCTATGGCCTTCTGATGTAGTTATTTGAGAACTCTAATAAATGTGCAACTCGGTTCATCTGCAGCAAAACTAGATGAATCAATTAATTCTGATATGAAACACAATGGATCTGCCTGGTTTTGCGAATAAAAAATAATTATATTCTGAAAATTTCATCACACGAGACCCCTATTCTCTTTCCATGCTCATTATCGCTAGTTTAAGATCGTCGCATGTCTTCTTTCTTGTTTAAGCACGTCAATGCATGTATATGATAACACTTGCATCAACTTTTTTTTTTCTTTCTTCTTTTTGCAGCCACTCGTTAGATTATTACGCGAGATGCATTTCTTCATGTGCTATGGAGTTGAGTCATCTAAGGAGTGGACTTGCTTATTTCCAAACTCGTTCTGTTTTTTCTTGGTGTATTTTTTGATATTTTTTATATTTAGATAAGTTTGTAGGAATATTAACAATCACGCATACTGGGAACAATGGGTATTGTAATAATAATTGTACTTGTGCGAGTTTTTTGGTTTTTTTTCTTCCACTTTGTACCTTGCACAAATTAACTTAAAAGAAACATTCATGTTGATCAAGATACTTCAATGTTAATCATAGATACTTTATCGGCGATTGAAAGTCGGATAATTCAAGACAAACTTTCGGTTGAATTAACCATGATTCAAGTACCTCAGCAGGAAAAGTATAGTCTAAATTTGAATATATTACGTAATTTTGAAAAAAAAAACTAAAAGAAAAACTCGTTGATAATGATTCTAAGTTAGAGAATCTTCACCGTCAAGTCTCTAGTCAAATCCCCTTATGGGCAATTGAAGTTATCATAGCCTATCTCACATGAAAAAGATCAAATTGTCGGAATGTAAGAGATTTCCCTAATGTCTGCAAAAATATAAACTTTTTGCAACATTTTCACCAAAATCTTTTGAATCACTTTTTTGAACATTTCAAAAGCAATGATCACTTTATTCTTAAAATTAGGAGAAGACAATAATTGAATAATACAAATGAAGGTATTTCTTCGTTTAAATCTAAAAAAAATAGAAGGCTTGCTGACCTTTTAGCGATTTACAAAATCGATCAAATCACGTGATTCACACAAATTGCAAGCCAAAATTCAGAACCACCGAAACAAGAATAGGACTTCGTGGCCAAGCTGGTTAAGGCGTGAGACTGTTAATCTCAAGATCGTGAGTTCGACCCTCACCGAGGTCGCTTCTTTTCAAAGCCTTTATGGCCAAGTTGGTAAGGCACCTCACTAGTAATGAGGAGATCGTCAGTTCGAATCTGGCTGAAGGCATTTACCTTTTTGCTATTACTTACACTGGTATAAGGAAGGAGGTTTAATATGGTTGTAAATATAGGCCTGTTGGATGTATGGATCACATTTGAATCATTTTTTTTCGGTTGTGTAAAGGCGGTTGAATATTTAGAAAATCAAAAAATTCGAGTAGACAGAGAAGAGAACAATGTTTACTGGTCAACATGCATTAATAACAGGGGGAAGTCGAGGAATTGGACTTGCCATAGCGAAACAATTATCTAATCTTGGAGCCACAATAACTTTAGTTGCCCGAAGTTCCGATACTACCCCATTATCGCAACTTTCAACCCAGTATGATCAACAACATAAATCTCATAGTTATGATCTTTTAAGACTTGTCGATGAAGAGGTATCAGATTTAATTCCTAAGGATATTACCATGTTGGTTAATTGTGCTGGTGTGACTACTCATTCACTCTTGTCTCACACTAGTCATAGAGATATAGTAGATACTATAAATTTAAACTTAGCAGCCCCAATAATCCTAAGTCAAAAAGTTATAAAGCCAATGCTTAGAAATCGGAAGTTAAAACCCTCGATATTAAACATTTCTTCTGTTTTATCAATGACGGATTATAAAATGTCAGGTACGTCAGTATATGCCGGTTCCAAAGCCGGTTTATTGGGGTTTACGACGGCATTAGCACATGAATTAAAGGGGAAAGTTAGAGTTAATTCGTTACTGCCTGGTTTGGTTAAGGAGACAAGTATGGGTTCAGGTGTTAAAATGAGTGAGGGTTTACCCTTGGTGAGTTTATCTTGTGTTGTTGACGAGGCGGTAAAGATATTAAGTGGAGATATGAATGGTGAATGTGTTGTACTTGATAAGGCTGAATCGTCTACATTATCGTCTAAATAATTGGATATGTGCTAATTATTATTGTCTATGTAAATGATTATAAAAAGCTTGGGCTAATTGGATATGTCCTATATCCTCCAACCAATGCAAAAAATCATCAACTTCAAGTTTATACTGTTGAAGTTTCCCAAGAGTTTGAACAATTGAAGACACAGAAGATATTTCGAATTGTTCATTTTTGGCAAGATAATATACTCTTAAGATATTTATTGTTTCCTTTAAATTTCGTATTCTTTTATATAATCCAATTAAGCTGTCACTTTGTAATGTGATTTTCATGCAAAATCGACAAAGATTGATTAAACCAAGGAATATCACTTCATTTTCAGGATATAATGAATTATAAAGTGATTCAGAATCAGGAACAAATGCAATCCAGTTTCTAGTAAGTTCAATTAGAAGAGCGTAGGTATATTCCACTGCAGATTCAACATTTCCCTGTTGTGATCTCGCGTAGTATACTATATTTGTGAGTATGGTTACTAATACAGTATTTACATTTGGATGTTGAGGATCTTGTTTGAGTAATGAATAAATAATATTAAGAAAGTGGCCTGGGGTAATTCCCGAGTCATTTTCTAAGTGATCAAATACTTCCAAGTTAATTTTATAGTGGATTATTGAAAGTAATTGGTCATTACTTATAAAATCCTGCCAATATCCAATATTATAAAGTTTCCAAAATGGGACTAAATAATCATGATAGTTCCCATTTAATACTTCAAGTTCAACGTCAGGATCTTTCCAAAAGGAAAACTTGAGTGTTTGTGCTAAATATTGACAATTGTTTTCCGTAAGCCATTGTATGATAATTGGTATCAACATGTATAGTACATTTTTATGAATACACAACAAATGGATTAAATATCCAACATATAAATCATGTTGATAGGCAGCACCAATGTAGTCCAGGTCAAACCACTGGTCTATATCATCATTTAGACTATTATGATATTTCTTAATGTCGTAAGGTAATGTCTCGGTATCAAATAATAATGTCTGGTTTGTTTTAAAATATGTAGTTTTTGCAGTTTTTGAAATTTCATGACCGATTTCCAACAGACATAATTTTGAAAGTTTTGGTAAATTAGTGTCTGATGATTGAATATTTAATAATGTGAACACTGTCTTGATTATAGTGAATATCTCAAAATATTCTAGATATAATTCTTGAGATATAAATCGAGTTAAACATTTGAGTCGTAGTTCAGAAGATTGATTATTAAACCTGTCTTGTACTTCCTCTTCTGTATCTGATTCACTGTCGGTACATATAGTATATTCGGAATCACTTCGATCACTTTCACTTACGACTTGTTTCTTCTTGATAATTCTTCCTCGCTTTATGGGTTTCTGTAATTGTTTATATTTTTGTCGTTTTACTTTCCCTGTAGTCTCTGGATTAACTATAATTGTAAACAAGGAAGGATTTTTTAAGTTTAAATCATTAAGCAAGTGGATTTTCGTAAGTAATGGACGTAAAGTTCGTTTAAATTTACCAATGGTTAGATTTTCATCATTACTATACTTTTTCTTTAACATTTCATAGTGTTACTTTAGAGAGAAGTGTCTGTGATTCTACACAGAAAAATCTACGCGCATTTTTCAGACAAATCGCCAAGTATTACCTAGGGCTAATCCGATACCAAAGAAATGATTAGACAAATTATATGTGGTATTTCAATCGCAGCAGCTTCCGTTGCTTCAATTACAGGAGTCAGTCCAGAAGACCAGCATTTATATAATCCAACAATAATCGACGGTATCCAATACTGGCACTGTCTTAATGATTCTTCAATTAGGTTAACCCTTGAACAAATCAATGATAACTATTGTGATTGTCCCGATGGATCAGATGAACCAGGGACGAATGCATGTCCTGGTACGAAATTCTATTGTGAGAATAAGGGTCATTTTCCTGGTTATGTTGATAGTTTTAAAGTAAATGATGGGGTTTGTGATTATGATTTTTGTTGTGATGGTACTGATGAAATTGAGGGGGTTTGTGAGAATAAATGTCAAGAAATTCATCAACAATATGCAAGGTATAAAGAGGAAGTGGATAAATTTATGGAAACTGCTTTAAAGAAGAAGGAAAAATATTTGCAAGTTGCAAAGACAAGAAAAGAACAGTTGGTGAACAAGCAAAGGAAGGAACAAAATCAATTGTCGTTGATAAGAGAACAATTGGAAAATTTACAACTTGAGTTAGAAAATAAGAATTTGCAGGATGTGTTGGAAGAACCTTCAGTTTATCAAGCATTGTCTGACAAATTTAATGCGTTGAATCAAAAGTTACAAAGTAATAAAGATAGTCTCAATAGTAACAACAACAATATTGAAACATTGGAACAAATATTGCACACATTAAGTAAAAATTACAATCCAAATTTCAATGATCCTGCAGTTAAAGAGTCGATTAACAAATTCAAACAATATATCTCAAATAAACAGCAAGTGAAGACACAAGATACGTTTGAAGAAACTCAGAATGTTGTTGATAAGTTACAAGAAACTGCAAAATCTTTAACATATAGTGGGGATGAACTTGTTCTTCCTACGATTACAAACACAATCCATTATTATTTCCAATTGTTTGTAAATACTTACTTAAAACTGGTGCTGCTGCAACAAGCCAAAAGATCCAACTTATCAAACAACGAACTAACTGCCCAAATTGACCAGTTGGAAAAACAAGTTAAAACTGTTGAACGGAAATTAACAGAAACAACAACTGATTTAAATACAAATGCAGGACCTGACGATATTTTGCGAGCATACGACACAATTAACAAAAAGATTTCCGGATATCATTATAGAATCAATCTTTTGAGTTCAATTTATCAAGATGATATTTTAATTGGAAGATTTAGAGAATTTAAAGACGACAAGGTATATTTCGATTATGGTTCAAGATGTTGGAATGGACCACAAAGATCAGGCGATGTTGAATTTACATGTGGTAAAGGTCCTGATATTGTTGTTGTTTCAGAACCTCAAAAATGTCATTATCATTTTGTTATCCAAGGTGAATCTTGGTGCAATGACTTGACGGAGGAAGAAATTAGAGCCAATTTTAACATTGATTATGATAAATTGTAGACAAATAGTTAGATATATATATGTACTACAGTTGATTTGTATTTACTACCAAACTTGTATCCTTGAAATGTTTAGCTGGTGATCGGGTGAAATTCTCAATCAAATGTTATCTTTTTACCCTGGAACTTAACCTTTAACATTTCTTCTTGTTTCCTCTTAGCTTCCCAAGAAGGATGTACAGAGTTTGTCTCACCAGAAGTAGTAGTAGCAGCAGCAGTAGTAGTACTGGTTGCTGGTTGTTTTTTCCTCTCACCTAATGGTGCAGTATTTGAACCAGTTGGTTCAGCCAATTTCCTCTTTAATTCTCTCTTTCGTTCACGATCTTCAAATTCTAATTGACGTTTTTGTCTTTCATTTAAATATTTTTCTTGTTGTAGTTGAACATGTTTTGCACTTGCTCCATATTTCTTAGCCCATATTTGTTGTCTTGCTCTTTGTCCACGACGGTTTTTACGTTGGGTAGTTAATTCTTTAACCACTTTATCATTATCGATGTCATCGTCACTTTCTTCTTCATCAGATCCTCCCGAGAAGTATCCGGTTGCAAGTTCAGGCAAGTCATATTTTGACTTCTTTTTGTCATCTTCTGAGTTTTCGAAAAAATCATCCTCTTCCTCTTCTTCTTCAGATTCGCTTTCACTAGGCTCTTCATCAGTTACTTGATTATAATCTACATTAGGGTCCATATCAAATCTTTCACATTCTTCTTCTTCTTCAGAATCTCCCACCAATTTATCATACACAGCAAATTTTTCATATTCTTGTTCCAAGTCTATACTATTATCGTCCTCTTGTTGTTCCAAACCATCTTCCGAACCCTCTTGATCCAGATCATCTTGTGAATCCTCTTCCGAATCCGGTTGCTGCTCTTCATTCTCTTCATGTTCAGACTTGCCAGTCAATTTCGTTCTCGCTTCTCGTTCTTGCTTTGTGAGATTCCCTCTGACAATTCTAAAAGACCATTCAATTTCATTCAAACATGACTTTACATCTTTATTATTCCAAACGTTTGATATGAAATTATTGAGCTGGTTATTTGATTGACAAAATGTTTTAAAAAAGCAAGGTGGATTGGCAGGATTAGTATTATCAGTTATTATGCCTCTTATTTCCGTCATTATATAGCTTGGCGGATTGAATTTTAACTCTTTGCTAGTTAAAATCGTTGTCATGATTAGTTTGATAAGTTTTGAAGTGATTAACAATTCTACATTGGCTCCAGAATTGAAAAACTCCAAAGTTTTATTCTTTATGAGTTTTGATACTTCCTTGTGTAATTTCTTACGCCCAGCATGATATTTCATACTGAAAATTTCCGATTTTAATTGATTTATTTGAATATTTGCGTCTGACGGATCAGTGGGTAATTTCTTCATTAGTTTTGTATTATGTTTTGCAACTAGAAGCTTCTTAGTGTGCGGGAATCGAGGAGCTGCCTTTTGGAATTTGGATTCTAACAAATCAAGCTTCCACATTTCATTTTTACTCTTAACCATCTTAAGGTGTACTTTGTATAGCTCTATAATAGTATGAGATGAGCTTCGGTTATTTTTTTAGTAGACTTTTTTTTTCAATATTTTGCGACCTTGCTTGAATCACTTGAATCACCAACTGTTGTAGAAGTACAAATGTCAGAAATAAAGAAGAGAAAGATCGAGAAAGTAAAAAGCGACAGACTCCAATGCGAGTATTATCTCCCCAAGAAAAACCGTCGATGTGGAATGACAAGAAAGAAAGATCAACGGTTTTGTTCCGAACATATGATTCATGAAGAAAATCAAGATAGAATTCCATGTCCTTTAGATCCAAGTCATACTGTATGGACCAAGGATTTACAATCACATTTGAAGAAATGTAATGCTATACCAAAACATGATCCTTGGTATGAACAGGATATAAATGTTTCTTTAAAGAATGCCAGTACTACAGAGGATAAGTTTGCACACGAAGATTTGCCTGAAGAACAATTATTCGCTAAATATATTCCGATTTTAAAATCGTTAAAGTTTACTCCTCTTGATTTAAAAGCAAGTTCACATCAAGGGTTAAACTCAAGGTTAGAAATATCATCCCGACAAAAACATGCGTTACAACAATCAAGTTTAATAGGTAATTTAAAACTGATGAACTTGCTAAACCCTGAGTGTTTCTATATTGAATTTGGTTGTGGTAAGGGTGAATTATCAAGATTTGTAAATCAGTGCATCCTTGAAGAGTTTACCCAAGATACTCAGAAATATGGATTTGGATTCATAGATCGAGGAGTTAATCGATTAAAACAAGACAATCGAATCTTGAAAGATTGTCAAGACGTACTCCACCCTAAACTCAAAAGAACAAGAATAGACATTAAAGATTTAAATCTCGATAAATTTGTTGATGATATTGAACCAAGTAAAATAGTGGGCATATCAAAACATTTATGTGGAGCAGCTACTGATTTAACATTAAAACTGATACTTAACTCAAATATAATATCAAATGAGACATTTGGTGGTGTGCTTATTGCAATGTGTTGTCGTCATGTGTGCTCATATGATCAGTTACTTCCTCAATCAAGACAATATTTACATGACAATGGGTTTAAAACTGTTGAATCATTTGATGTACTTAAGAAATTAGTTTCTTGGGCTGTTAGTAAAGCAAGACCTGAAAATAACGACAGCGAGAACCAAACCAAACCAGATGAAAATGTGGATGCTACTAGTAAGGAAGATGTCAAATATGGAGTCAATCCGAACGAGCGAGAAAGTATTGGATTAACAGCAAGACGATTAATTGATGAAAGTAGAAAATATGCATTAACTGAAATACTTGGTAAGAAATATCAAGTTGATATTTTTAGATATATTGATAGTGATACAACTTTAGAGAATGTTGCTCTCGCTATAGTATAATATAGACTATTCTCTTGCAAGATCTTTCTTAGAATGAAACGCTTTAAATTGTTGATTTTCTACATTTATATGCTTTGTCTGGCTCACCAACATCATTTTCCCAAGGGAAAACCTTATTTCCAAGTAGAAGTGTATAATTGAAATTGTGATAATAACGAATTAAAAGCTTGTTCACCCAAAGGGGGAAATTCAATCTCTTTTTTATAGGGATAAACATATAAAATAAAAATGTTCTAAAACCCCGAAGTAAATCAAAATGATTAAGCGAAACTCGCTTGTACTTTATCATGTTTATGTCCTCCAAGAAAAGACTCGCTGTTCTGTACAGAGAAGACTAACTAAGCCAAGACAAAAACAAAAAACCAAATCGTCTGATTATAATAATATCCTGTGGGGAGTAAAAAAACTTTAATCTCCCCTTCGCGTTGAAATTGCTCCCCCTCATACAATTTGTTCAATATATATAATTACTTTCCAGTTTTCCCACATCGTATTTTCCACTTCTTTTTTTGGATAATATAGGATTTCTAGTAAGTCAATGGGTGAAACAATTACTTTATATGCGCCAGAAGGCAAAGACGTAACTCATGATTTTTTTGAGGTGATAGAGTATGAGGACATGCTGGATCTTAAAAATATGATTATGGAGGATGCTGTGTCTGAAGTTAACCTAATAGTTCTTGAAGATAATACGGTAAGAGTACATATAAATGGAGCCAATTTCAATCGCTATATATTAATAGATAATTTAGATGAATATACTCAAGACAAAATGTTCGATGCATACGACCTAATGGAGACTGACGAGGAACCTGAAAGACAACTAGTTATATATAACTTTGAAAATGATATTATTGAAGGTTATAAAAATGTTAAGGTAAAAGAAGAAAATGATATAGCAAATGATTATTTGGATAATATTGAAAATTATTTTAGGAATTATATTATTTACAAAAATAAAAAGTTGTTTTTACGTAATCATGTCTATCAACAAAATCACCGTATAAACAAAAGATATCTAAAGTTTATAGAAGATGAACATATACATACAGATAAAACCATAGTAGAGATTAAAATAGATGAAAATGCAAGCAAGTATGGTAAAGTAGTAAAACAAACTAAGAATTATATATTGGTTGAAATACAAGATATCAATCACATGAGTGGGTTAAGAAACTTGAAACATTCCCGTGAAAATAAAGCATTATTTGAAAAAATAGATGACAAATATAAAGTATATAAAGTGAATACGTCGGGAGAGTATTTTATAATGGACCACAAAATATTGATTATATCAGATAAACACTATGATTTTGTTAGAAACTATGCAAAACGTAGACAAGAAATGTCAACAACAAATGACGAAGATACCTTAGAAGAATTGATGGAGATTGAGGTGGAAAGTGTAGATCAGAGCGAGGATCTGACTGCGGAATAATACAATTTAAAAGCTGACCAATTGATAGTGACAACACCAGATTGAGGAAGAAGTTGAAAATAATTAGATTAGTACAACTTGTATCAGATTGTGATTTAGTTTTTATTTAATTTTATATACTTTTAATATGACACTATAGTTTTCGATTTAGCACCTTATTTCAAACTAACGCAACATTATAAATATTCATATAAAGGACGCATTTCTAAAAAGCAGCTCCATAGCATGAGTCTCTCGGACACATATTTCTTGCTGAAGAATAGCTACTTCTCCACTCGAGTTGTAACCTTGTGTTATTAATTTCTATACGGCATGATTTGAGCCGCACCGGCTATTTTGCCCAAGGGAAAAACCTTATTTCCAAGGGCTCCAGGTTGTAACTACAGAATTATAATTATCATTAGGACTCATAATCAGGTTGATTATGACAATATTTCAAGAATTTTTCAAATAAAAGTATTTCTCAATATCTTTTGTAAAGATGAATTTTCACTCTTAAAAATTAATACGTAGATGAAGTTCTACACGGCTTTTTCAATACAATAGTAAACAATTAAAAATTAGTTTGATATTCTCTGTGTTCAACCGTACTCACAAATGTTTACTTAAGCAATTTAATAGTGTCTACACAATATCTTAGAAAATATGATAATACTTTATTGATTATATAGATTGAAATCAAAAAATAACTAACTTAGATCTTAGTAGCCTTAACACCGTGCTTCCAAATAGCAAAGAATGGAGTGGTACCATCTTCACGGTAGTTCAACAAAAGAACCATAGCATCTGGGTCCATTGATTCACCAGTGTAGAAATCCCAATCGTTGAAAGAACCCAAAACCTTCTTAACGTAAGCAGTGGCTCCCTTTTCGAAAGCTTCAACTGATTCAGGATCTTTTTCGGCCAAGTAAGCCTTGACTCTCTTCATGTAGCCCTTAATATAAGTGGTGAATGACTTCTTGTCGAATTGAGTTTGTTGTAATCTGAAAGAGTAAACAACATTGTTGACGGTTTCAGCACCATCTTCCAAAGCTTCTTCAGCATCTTCAGCAGATGGATTAGCACCAATATCAATATCACCTTGTCCAACGGTAATCATTTGACAGTCAGCTTCAAGGACAGCCCCATTGACTTCATTGATGTCATAAGCATCAGATAATAATTCGTCACCAGAAATAACGTCGGTATAAATAATCATTGTATATCTACTTGTTCAATTGCAATTGAAGGAAGAAGAGAAAGGGGAAAGTGTTGAAAAAAAATGACTGGATGGGTGATGATGATGAAAATTTAAAATTAGCAAAAAAAAAAATTTTTTTTATTACACAAAGTTAATTTTCTATTCACGTGCCGTACATAAGCGTCCACTTCCTAATTAGGAAACAAGTATCTAACTATATAAACTTCCAATCAAATGCTTTTTTGAAAAATTCCAATATTCTATCATAAACAATTTTATTACCATTATGATAATTAATTGCATGATTACTATCAGGAAACAACATAAATTCGAAATTTTCAATATTATTCAAATTAAATCCATCAATTAATTTTAAAGAATGTTGTAAATGAACATTATCATCACCACTACCATGTCCGACAAAGAATCGTTTTACATGGGCAAAATTAGTATAATTATGGATAGAACTTGTACCATATCCAATTGGATTATGTTCTGGGGTGTCCATATAACGTTCAGTATAAATTGTATCATATAATTTCCAGTTTGTTACTGGTGCAATGGCAACCCCATATGAGAATACAGAGCCATCTTCCTGAACATCACTTTCTAGCGTCTTTAATGTAAGATATCCACCATATGACCAACCCCAAATGGCAATTCTTTCCGGATCAACATACAGTCTTTGGGCCCATAATTTACCAGCAGATATCATATCCTTTGATTCATATTTACCAAGTTGATCTCGCACAATAAATTTGAAATATGATCCAAGTTTAAAGTTTAAGTTATTATATCCTGTTCCTCTACCATCAATTGTCACGACGATTGTGTCTAATTCCGCAGCAACTACTGAACTGAAGGAATTTGACGACCATTGTTTAGTAACTTGTTGTGATCCAGGACCTCCATATATGAAAAACAACACTGGATATTTTTTATCTTTGCTGAAATGCAATGGATAAGTTGCCTTACAATTAACCAAGAAAGCTTCACCTGCTTCGTCTTGCAACTCCATCGTTTCATATTTAATTTGAGGCATGTCATACTTCGTCAACTTCTTGGTTAATTCTCGATTATCTTCAATTGTAATTACATGTTTATTCATTTTCAAATCGTTAATACGTTGAGTTGGAACGCCAGGACCACGATCTGACAAATATAAAAATCTCGCACCAGATGAGAATGAAACATCATACCAACCTTCCTTAGTTGTGATATCCTTTATATAAGGCAATCCATCATTGGTACTATCCAACAAGTTTATCGAATGTACATGACGCTCAATTGACAGTTTCATAGTACTTGCAAAATAAACTTGATTATTAGTATAATCAAATGCTTCTACACCATTAACCACCTCCCAATTACCCTGGGTAAGTAATTTGCCCTCGGGGTTTTCAGGAGGGCTGAAATAAGCTAAATGATTAAACCCCGCTTCAATTACTGTATCAATATACCCATCATACTTCCTGCCAAGGGTTTTATTTTTAGGTACGAATATAGTGTTGGCAGTAATTTCAAACCAAGAGTTTGTTACATGTTCTGATCGAATTAAATCGACATTCTTTTCATCAATTAAGAAAATTTCTTGCTTGTTACTGCCTCGATTAGTTGTTTTCACTAATATAGACTCACCAATCCAAACAACTTCAGTGATGAGTCTATCTTTTGGTTTAATTGCATGTGATTTCAATACATGGGCATCTAATTTCTCACTTGTTAAATCGTATGTTAATACATCTACTATTGGATTGGGATATCCAGCTTTAGGATATTTAATTTTCGAAATCTCAGGATAATCTTGATTGTTTTCATGGGTGTAATATGGGATTGTAAATTCAGGTACTTTTGTATTATTTGACCGTAAAAATGTAAACTTATTACCTTTTGGTGACCACCAAAGGACAATATCACTACCAAATACCTCTTCTTCATATACCCAATCTGGTTTCCCATTAAACAACTGGGTTGAACCATCAGTAGTTATTTGTTTCACTGAATCAGATTGAATATCTTTAAGGTAAATATTATTATTATAAATAAATACAATATTGGTAGAATCAGGTGACCAAGATACCGTAGATATTAAATCTTGATCATTATAAACGGGATGAACTTTACCACCTTCAATATCCAAAATCCAATACAACGCTAATGAGGAATGTCTGAAACTTCCAGTAACATTAGTCTTTAAAACCACCAGTTTTAAATCTGGAGAAGCAACATAATCATCAATATCATATTCAATATGGTTAAATCTAAACGTCGACTTCTCAATTAAAACAAACGAATACTCTTCGTCATCCATAGATTTAAGAACCACTTTAAACCCATCGTCATGTTCCTGCTTGATGACATAAGCTCCCTTATCATTATATCTGGAATCAGGTTCACTAATCCATTGAATGGATTTATGTTTCGGGGACAAGATATGTGAATTATAAATCTCGTTACTAAATGGAATCTTTTTGTTAAATTCACTTCTTCGAGAAGGACTAGCATAATTTTCTGGTTTATCAAATTGAAGATATTTTACATTTAGTTGAAAATTCTCGATAGTTAGGAGCAAAAATGAAACTCCGTATATTAGTATTCCTAATAGGATACCAATATAAAAGTAATTCTTGAAATGGGGTCTAGAATTAGATGCCGGTTCTGGTAAACCAGAGTACTCTATGAATCCCATGTTCACTGTCACCTTTGTCTTAGTATCTTTAATTTCGTTGGTGATTTCCAGATAAATGTGGAAGCAACCTAGGGCCCAAATTGAATTTCGAATTTCTTTTTTCTTTTATTTGGTTTCCAAATTGGGCAAATTGAATTCCTGCATATAAATAACATTTCTGATATGAGATACTTCGCTATTAAGCCACTACAACCGAGAAAAAACAATGGCTGCGAATTTTTGATAAGTTCTTTCAATATTAATTTTCTGAGTTGAACAATTATTCGACTTGATCTATGAAAAGAAAAACATAAATTGAACAGAATTCTTGAAATTTACGTAAAATGAATGTCTTGTATCGAAATCTAGGTTTATTCTGTCCAATTATCTAGCAGAAAAAATTACCTGTTGCCAGTGTTAGTCTTAATAGTTTTCTGTTCTACTAACTCTTCTCTGTAGAGGTCAGACTGTTTTATATTAGTTTGAGAACTACATTATTAATCAAATCACCTTAATATTGATTCAACTTGGAATAGGATCGATTCGGAGCTTATCAAAGATGGGTTTCCATGTTTCCTTAACAGGATTCCAAATATTCCGGATCATTCATTGTTTCTCTTGTTGGCATTGGCGAGATACTATGACTAATGGAAAAATAAAACAAAGTTAATGAAGTGGAATGCTGTGACTGAAGACGAAAAAGAATATTATCATAACAACACCAAAGACGAAGGTTGCTTGAATATTTCCAATTCTCACACTAGAAACTGGTTGTTTGACTGAAACCTTTATTTGAAATTGCGAGAGTTTCCATTGAAATACAAACCAATTTAAATAAGCTACCAAACATATTTACTAAAACCTTACATTGTGTAAAATTTCATTGCTAGCTAGTTATGGGATATAGTACATAGCCATGAAGCTTAGAAATAATCGGAAGTAGATGGGGCCTTAAAGTTTAATATCAAACTCTTTGTTTACGATTTGTCCCAATTGGTACAAAAATGGGAAACTGAACACGAGAGATCAAAGGATACGATTTTTGCATTACTTTAGCTATAATATTTTTAACCTTGTTTGGGTTTGTCTTTGGGTTTGTCTTTGGATTTGTCTTCAGATTTGTCTTTGGAATTACCTTTGGATTTGTCTTTGGAATCGTCTTTGGAATTGTCTTTGGATTTGTCTTTGGATTTGTCTTCGGATTTGTCTTTGGATTTTTCTTCTGGTTTTTCTTTTTGTTCCACCGTCTTTTTATCCTCTTTCCATACCCCCATTCCTAAATGTTGAACATATGCTCTTGGATCTACATACTTCCCATCACCCAGTTTTTTGGTTGGATGCATACATTCTTCAGGTAATACCATGACATCACCTATAACAATGGGCTGTTGGACACCTATAAAGAACCTATAATTTACCACTTTTTCATAATTGTCAAAATCAGTTTGGAGGATACTATTCATATACCTAAAGGTAACATCGGTAAATATACCTGGTCCAGTCCAATTTATGACGTTATCACCTGAATCTCTACCCAACATATAACTCAATAACCCCGATTCTTCTCGGCGTAATGTTTCTTGGGTGATTTCATTTATCAATTCAGCAAGCATGGGATGCCCCTTTTTGGCCATTATTGTCCAAGTATTAATCTGAACCCTACGAGCACAATGAGTCTTCCAATCTTCCCTATCTGATTCAATACCTACCACAAGACCTAAACTGAGTGGTTTCTCCAAATACAGCGATTTCCTGGAGGACCAATGTCGAATGGGTTTCAATAAATGTGTATCCATATCGGCATAAACCCCACCATATGCAAATAAAATCAAATACCTTGAAAAATCACATTTGAGGATTGTTTCAGGCATGATGTTATAGGCATGTATTATATCAGGGACATCAGCGTATAAGTCAGCCACCATTGCATCACATTCAGCATTTGTCTTGACAATATGTTTATATTCGGGATTAGCGTCAACCCAAGTTTGACGGCATTCTCGATAAGTCGCGGGGAATTCTTTATCTTTAAGTCCCACGCTCCACATTTGCCAGAGGGTTTTAGGGATAGGTAATTTGGGATCATAAGGGAATAATTTTTTTATTTGTCGAAGAACTTTGGTTTTGGCTGGGAGGGTTGCAGGATGAGATGGTTGGAAGTTGATACCTGTTTCAGTGTAATTTGGATGGTGTTCTAGTTCTAGAAGGAATTCTTTCTTTGGGGAAAAAGTATCAAAATTGTATGGCACTAGTGGTTCACCTTGATGGTACACTATTAAGAAGTAAAATATCACTATAAAGGCAGCTAGGGCAGGTATGGCCCTTCTGGAGTATGATCCGCTCATACAACTCATTGCTTTATTACTAATTGTTTAAATGCAGAATATATCTTATAGAAAAGAAAGGGATTTAGAAGTTTTATTATACAGTAAATAAAATTGAACCCTTTTCCAACAAATTAAACGAGTTCGGCAAAAAAAAGTAAAAATCATATTATATACTCTTATGTCATAATTAGCAACCCTGTATCTGTGCTAACATTTTTATGATTTGTACAAAAACATCTGGCCAAGTCTTTAAGGCAAGGGCTATGATTGTTACTTAGATTGGCAAGAAGGTTCAAACTACAAGGAATACTAAAGGTTGATCCAAGGCCGACTTCCTGTAAAGTTTGTGTAAAGTTAATGTGGATAAAGAAAAAGATTGCATGTTTTAGAGTTTGGGTTTGTGTAACGTACGGTTTACTTCATTGTTTTTTTAAAGTTCTTGATTCAAAAAATAAGCGAGTCGAAAGACACAAGAAAAAATAAGATATAACAAAGAAAATACAAGTAAAACAAAGATCGAAAAGGAAGCTTTGCTCATCTCGATTGTATTTCTGCTCTTAAATATTAAAAACTTTACTGGGCTTTCTTTATAGTGGCATTGTTGCACCAATGCAAGTATAAATAATATCTTTGTTACAGGATAATATGTATGCCAAGACTTTGTCGAAATTGTAGAATTTCTTGTCATTCCCAAATAGGTATTATGTTGATAATTCTTCTGGAGGTGCGAATTGGCACTACAAACCTCAACCTGCTTTACATTTAAAGCGTTTATATTTATATTATTACTTTTTAGGTAATCTTAAAAATATTGTTTGGAAAAAGGACCCTAGAATATACGACAGATTGAAGCAGCAGACAATGGCATGTTCAGCCGTGCATAATTCTCACAATAGTTAATCCATTTATTCAAATTTAACATGGGCTGTTTTTGCTCAGCTTTTTTTAGTTCTACGAATCTTTTGTGTACTACAACTAAATACCCCAGGCTCCCAAGATTGTTGTTGAGCTCTATAACATTTTATAGGTATTTAATAACTTATTTGCCAATACGCTATAAATCATTATAGAGTTCAACAACAAGATATAATCCTTGCAAGTTTTTCCAATAGAGATTTCAGGTATTAATATGCTCGTCACAAAGCTGGAATAATGTGTAAAAGCGGTTCTAGCACCCCTTACCAAGCAATTAGTTTTTTAAGAAAAGTGAAAAATTTTAGTATGAATTCCGACTAGACAGTATTCCTGTTCTAAGAAAATTATTATCCTGAAACTCAGAATACAACTAACAAGATTTTCTTCGGAATGATTCCATAAAAATGAAAAAAATCAAAAACAATGCTATACTTCTTTATTAAATAGTATTTTGGATATGGAACCCTGTGAATTTCATACAGAAGCCCTTACATCGGTATTAACCACGGCATGACACTGACTACTGAGATAAAAGATAATCAGTAAAAGCTAACAAATATACCACATATGACTGCATTGGGATTAGTGGTTATTTATAAACTACTCCCAATAGTAGTAAGATCCAACTAGTAATCCCTCATGCTACACATGCGGGGAATATTACATCATAAATAATTTGGATCTGCACCACGTGATCCCGTTTTTTTCTATCATTTCTTTTCTTGTTTCTTTTTATTTTTAGTTTGAGGAGGAAGTCTGGAAAGAAAAAGTCTGGAGTAACTATGGACCAATGAAAAACATCCGTATGTTAAAAAGAGAATCTTAAAAAATAATCTTAAAAAATAATTTTAAAAAATAATTTTAAAAAATAAAAAACAGGAAGGGAATTTATACTTGTTCATAGACACTGACATGAACCCCGTATCAGTGGTATTATTTGTATTAATTTTTATAGACCAACACGCGTTATGTTACAAGGTCATACAGTCCAAGTATAGAGAGCGAACCCTGAGGTTTTTAAAGGAGATTTTCCTCAGAAATCACATTGCAGATTTTTATATATTTAAATAAAAATATACAGTATTGTATGAAAAAAAAAAAAGGATGTGGACAACTCTGGTCGTGTGGTCAATGCAACCACTACTAATTATAGCTGTTTTCTCAATATAACAGAATTGGCCAGATGTTTAATCGTGACAGCGATCGGATTAACTGTACTAAAAGACGAGTTGGGTGCTGTTACATACTGGTTTTGATGACGCAATCGATTACCATGACGTGTTTGATTGTTTAGAGGAACAGGATGTGGATGAAGTTATCTCAGTAATTCTGGGAACACTTCCGGGTGGTTCAACCATACAAGAGGCTAACGATGATGGTATGTACACTTGGGAACAGGCTTTATATTATGACAATGACTTTGATCCAAGCCTGAACACAAGTAATCTGTTAGAAATGCGTGTCCCGCATGTGTTATTTACTCACTTCCATGATAACACTTGCAATGCTATCCAAGGTTATGAGAACGGTAGGTATTATATGAGTGGCTGCTTCTCAGTTAGTACAGCGAGACGGAAATCGTATTACGCAAAAAACTACTACAATCGCACCGTCATATTTGGCGGATGTAGACACCATAGATGTGGTGACATACGTGTTGATTGTAAACGTGATAGGTATAGTCCCTGGGTATATTCACAACTGTGTTAAATGGAACACGTACTCAGTTAAAGGGGAATTTTACTGAAATAATAAGTTAAAATAAAAATTAAATAAATAAAATAAAAAAATAAAAATGAAAATAAAAAAAAAGAAAATCAATAAAAATCAAAAATAGAAAAGAATAGACATTAGATTAGGGGGTTTTAGTGGGTATTCATTGGCAAGCATAGTCCCACGTACTCAAAATTATACATAAAATATAGGATGCGTAAACGCATTTCCTCCGTGGTGGATCTACGTCGAAGCCTCTTCCCCACAGGGCACAATTTGAAGGAATTTGATAAAGTGGGATGTATATTGGTAGTTTAGTTAAATAGTTTTAGGTAAATTTATTAATATATTGAAGAACCAAAAGAAAAAAAAAAAGAAAATGATCAAACAGAAAGAAGTTTTTATAGCTCACAAAAAAAAAATCCTTTCAAGCTATCCTTTGTTGTTTAATTTATTGTATAAATTGACATATTTAGGAGAAAACCAATAGTATAAGTACTTTTCCAAACGCTCTTTGCTACTTAGTCACTTTACACCGACATATATCCACTTAGAGTCATCAAAGAGAGTGAAAGTTTAATTTTTGACCGTAAATTCCGAGAGACCAACGTACGACCTGGCAGCCTTTAATATTTCTTGCTACAACTACATACACCCAACTCAAAACGCTCACGCTCACGCTCACAGTTCATCGCTTGAATAAGTACAACATTTGAAAAGAGCTTATAAATACAACCCAGCACAACCAATACGACCGTTAGCCTTTCCCACTGGCACATCCTTGACTTAGCCTCGTCTTTCCACCAATATATTTTTTTAATGGTACACATAATCATACTATAGGGAACATAACATATAGTACAAACACATAGCACACCAATATGAGACGGTTAAAGATTGGGATTCGTCCCCAGTTGATTGTTCTTGTTTGTTTTGCTTCGTTATTTTCGCTTTTAATTTTGGCTATAGTCACGGGAGTTTATTTCAGTACAAATCTTAATAATCTACGAAAAGAGCGATTAGAAGTTATTGCCCAATTAAAAGCCACCCAAGTTACACAATCAATACAATACATATCATACCAGGTACTATGGCTTACCAACGTTGAAGCTATAATGACGCCATTGTCCCAATATAAAGCTGGTAATAATTCGGTTGAAATTTTCCAAGGAGCCCAACAAACTCTTGATCAATTAATGGCATCTACGGAATTATTTGCCGCGGCAAAATTATATAATTTGGATTTAGAAGTTATGGCTTCAAGTTTTAGTAATTCAACTATAGTTTCAAACCCAACCATGTCGGCCTTATTCCCGTTACATCAAAATTCATCCATACCAAATAGTTTATTGAGTACGGAAAATAATGGAGCATATTACACTGGACCCATCGCCAACAATTCTCATGATTTATCCAGTACGTATTTCATGGGGATTACAATACCAGTTTATTCTAATGCTTCGATTATTCTTGAACAACCAAGTGTTTCAGGGTATCTTTCGGTTATTGCATCAGCGCAAAACATCCAAAACGCTTTAAATGCAAATGCAAGTGGTTCACCAGATTACCAAGCCATAGCCGTGAAACCTATATATGGAAGTTTAATTCTGGGAGTTGATAATGAATCCGATAACGCACCTAGTACTAATGTTCAACCCATTGGATTTGAGACGGTTTTCGTGGTTCAGAATAGTTTATTAGAACCAGGAAACATTTACAATATTAATTCGTCATCTTCTATAAAAGTTGCTATTGAAAGTAATACTGGATCTAATACCAATGTTCGATCGTATTCAGGAAATAGAGTCGCCATAGGTTTTACTCCTATAACTATTGATGGCGATACAAAATGGATTATTATAGTTGTTCAACAACGAGCGGTATTTATGGAGCCTATAAATACTTTAAAACGAATAATTATTGGGGTTGTTATTGGAATTGGGGCATTTATGTGTTTAATTACTTTCCCACTTGCAGTTTGGTTTATACGACCGATTACGAAATTGAAATTAGCCACTGAGGCAATTACCAGGTATAAAAAGGAGAAGGGCAACAATGGTGGTGGCAATCGACATAGTAACGATAATAATTATGAACTGATTCCTCTAGTTGAAGGAAGTAAGAAACATGGAAGTCGAAGTAATTCTATAAATTCCACTCAAACTGGGACCTCAAATTCAGTTTATTCCACGGGGATATTATTACCTGCTCGAATACCAAGATCAAAGAAATTTTTCAAGGATGAATTAACGGAATTATCGGAAGCATTTAATATCATGACGGAAGAATTAGATAAACAATATACTCATTTAGAAGATCGGGTTAAATTAAGAACGAAAGAATTAGAAGCCAGTAAAATTGAAGCTGAATCTGCCAATGAAGCCAAGACGGTTTTCATTGCTAATATTTCCCATGAATTAAGAACACCACTTAATGGTATATTGGGTATGACATCCATAGCTATGGATGATGAAGATCAAACCAGAATTCAAGATTCATTAAAGTTAATTCATAGGTCGGGTGAATTATTATTACATATTTTAACTGAATTATTAACCTATTCGAAAAACACCTTGAATCGATCAAAATTAGAAAAATCGAATTTTCAAATTCTTGAAATTGTTTATCAAATTAAATCAATTTTTAATAAATTAGCTCAAGATCAACGAGTTAATTTTAAAATCTTGGTTCGACCTAATTTCTTTAGAAAGTTGATTATTTATGGAGATTCTAATCGAATTATTCAAATTGTGATGAATTTAGTTTCAAATTCGTTGAAATTTACTCCCGTAGATGGATCAGTTGATGTTACGTTTAAAATTTTGGGAGAATATGATTTGGATGCTTCACAAAAGGATAAATTTACAAAAGTCCACATATTAGATGAACCTATAACGACCAGCGAAGATCTGAATATAAGTATATCATCAAAACGGAAAAATCTTTTTGCCAGGACGAAAAAACATCGTGAAACTACTCCTAAGAAGCAACAAGATATACTTGATCAAGATGATGACGCTATTAGTTTAATTACATTATCAACACAGGAATATGAAAATAAAATATTTCAATCACAATTTAATAATAAATCATTGCCGGATATACCGATGGTTAGCAGTTCATCTGATGAAGCCCATAGTAAGGATTCTTCAGTTATTGGAGAAAAAGCTCAAAGTATTTCATCAGGTACTGAATCTACTACCCATCTGCTTGATGAAAAACAACATCCAGAAATTCGGGTTAGATCTCCCTCACCCAAGCAAGAAGCATCATCATCAAGTTCGTCTTCTCCTTCTCGACCTCAACAAATTAATATTCTGCCACAATCTGATTTTAAAGTATATCCTACTTTGATAAAACAACCTGTAATTGATTCAATAGATATGTCCAATAATGAAGTAATTAAAAATAACAAGACTTATCGCATGAGAAAATTATATAATCCTAAAACATGGGTCATTCAAATTGATGTTACTGATACTGGTCCAGGCATTGAACCTGCATTACAAGATAAAGTATTTGAACCATTTGTACAAGGTGATCAAACATTATCTAGAAGTTATGGAGGTACAGGGTTGGGATTATCTATTTGTCGACAATTGGCCACGATGATGAAAGGTACATTAACTTTAAAATCTACCATTGGACAAGGTTCAACTTTTACGTTGACTATTCCACTACCTCAGACCGGGGAAATTATTGTTGAACCTGAAGAATTGCAGGAATTTTATGATGATGAATTCAATCCGAATGCTAAAGTTAATAGACGGGTTGTATTTGAAGAAACAGTAGATGACCATGAGCCCGATGAGAAGAAGAACATTAACGTGGAACAACATCAACAGGAACAACTAGAAGAACCAATGAAATTTGCCAATAGTAATAGATCATTTGAATCCTCCAAACAACCACCACCATTATTTAGCCGGGGTTCAACTGGCACTGCCAATTCAGGAGGGGCTGAAAGTAAGAAATCAAACACTGAACATTCAAGTGCTTTACTTGATGAGATTTCTCATTTGAAAATCCTTGTTGCTGAAGATAATCTTGTAAATCAAGAAGTTATCCGACGTATGTTAAAATTAGAAGGGTTTAACAATGTAAGCATGGCATGTAATGGAGCTGAAGCTATTAGTCATGTTAAGGAATCAATTGAACAACAAGATGTCTTTGATTTAATATTTATGGATATTCAAATGCCAAAAATTGATGGATTATTAGCCACGAAAATGATTCGAAATAATTTACATTATACTAATCCCATTATTGCCCTTACGGCATTTGCTGATGAAAGTAATGTGCGAGAATGTTTAAATAATGGTATGAGTGGATTTTTATCAAAACCAATTAGAAGAACCAATTTAAGAAAAATTATTGTTGAATTTAGTCCGATTTTGTTGACTGAAACAGTAACTACACCTCAAACCCATCATAGTGAAGAGAAACAATTAGGTTATGGAAGCTCATATGTTGCTCCTGGCTCTCATGAATCACCACCAACAATAGAAGAACAAGAGTAGAACGTTAGTCTATCGTTTAATTAATGAAAAAAAAACTTTGTATATTATATAAAATTAATAATTAGTAGGTTTACGGAAAATTTAGTAGATTTTCGCTCTTTCGAAAGGGGTGTACATTAGTTCTAATTGTGGGTATTCATTTGCAGGTAAATTTATTTGTTGTAATCTTGAATTCCCAGTAAGATTAACCTTTGACAAATTAGGATAAATTTGGTTTGACATTGGGAATATTTCTTTATTCAAGTATGTAAATGCATTAAATGATAAATCAAGAAACTTTAATGGTAAATTTTTGAATAATTTCCTGGAGAAACTTCTTAAGTTAGATAATTTATTATTAGATAAATCTAAAATTTCAAGTTTAGAACGTTCCAATTGTTGAATATGTTGATAATCTGCTTCCAAATGTTCTAAATCTTCATTGGTAATATTACATCCTTGTAAATGTAATTCCGTAACCCGGAAGAAAATATAGTTTGAAATATCACGACGATTAAATCGATATATGCTTGACAATATTGTACGATTATATGAAAGATTCAACGTATGAACAAATTCAATCAGATTGGGGATTTGAAAATCTTGAGGATAATTATATGATAAATCAAGAAATTTCAAATATTTAATTCCTTCAATACCAGTAAATTTACAAATCCCCTTATCATGTAGGATTAAACTAGTTAAAGTCTTGGGGAATTTAATATTATTAAATTTAAATTTATGAGTCTTTAGTTGTTCAAACTTCATTATAAAACTTGATAAATTAGGAAGTAAAGTTGATAAATCAATATCTTCAATATTCCCAAATTCATTATTACTTAAATCTAACCAAGATAATCTTGGCAAACCAACTGGAGATATTATATTTATAAAATTACTTTGAAAATTATTCATATATGCTTTACAAATCGATAACATTTGTAAATTAGGACATTTTGTAAGGAAGTTTCCTAAATATACCAAATTTGCAACTGGACCTTTAATTAACACTTGAGTTATATTTATTGGAATTGAAGTTAATTTAAGCGTCAAGGGTAACATACTAATGTTATTTATATTCAATTTTTGCAAATTTTCATTTACTTTGAATTCAACCAGTCTATAAGTTGGAGTATAATGTCTAAATTCAAATTGATTTAAATTTGATAAATCTATAGTTAAATTTGCATCAATTGAACTTTCATATTCCAAGATTAAATTAATGAAGTTGTTCTTTAGATCAAAGATCTCGCCAATCATAGGCCATATTATATGAGTAAATTTCCTCACGGTATGATTAAAATCCGATTCATAATTTAAGTAAATTTTAACTTTCTTATATTGAAGAATTTTTAAAAATTGTAAATTTTCAAATTGAAATTGATCCAAAAAAATTTGTACAACATAATTTTGGATATACTTGTGTCGATCATACCAAGACAAGAATAAATCCTTGTTAGTATAATTATAATATATATGCCAAAAATAAGGTCCCTTGGTAATTTCATAATCGTGACTAGAAGTAATCACACTTTCACAATTATGTCTCTTTCCAATAGTTAAATGGATTAAACTTCTCTTGTTTAAAACTTGTTGCGCCACTGCATTGGTCAGCTTATAAAAGAGAAAGTTGTAAATATCGTGAACAGCAAGGAAATTATGATCTAATATTTTGAAGATTATATCATCAGGACATTGTTTTAATAGTTCAGCATCAAACATTGTGTGGTTAGGTTTATATCATTAAGAAAGAATAACTAGCTATATAAAAAAGCATTTATAAAGAAGAAGGATCTTACGGTTTAAATTTTAAGCATTTTCTTGAGATGATCTGGGGCGATTGTGTGATTTATTTTAGATTATTTTTTTTCTTGGTTGCCATTTTTCCTTATCAGTTCATTACATCATTCTTTTTTTTTGGTGCAAATTTCAATATTATTATCCTTGTGTTTTACTGCTTGACTAACGCGAAGTTGTTAGTGCAATATATAAAAACTATATCCTGAGAGTGTAATATTAATCTATCCAAGTGCAAGTACATATATAATTCTATTAATGTGACACTCGATTGCTATTGATGGGTTTAGTAATAGGTTCTCATCTTCCATATCTTGTTGTGGGGGTCGCAAATTCTCTCTTTTAAGTTTGAGCAACTACCAATTGCAACAAATGTTATTATCTTATAAATCTTTATATGAATGAACCATTCATAACAACACATAAGATTCCAGTTGGGTATTCAATTCTTCGTCCTATATTTCTTACTAGGGACAATTTTTGCTTCTGATCCTATACTCCTGAGGATTCGAGTAAACTAGTTTGTACGAGAGAGATATTTTTTCAGTCCTAAATACTTTTTCTAATTGGAACAGTATATTTAATTTATACAAAACTATTCATTGGATAATATACTTGACAAACCAACTAAACCTAATAAACCATACTTAAAATAAATATTTTCACTTATTAAAATAGTGATATAACCAATAAATGGTAAATACCCCTTAACAGTACCAACGATATCTTCCTTTCTATTTAAATACGTTTGTTTCTTAGCATATAAACTTATATCATCAACCGCATTATTATCACCTTTAGTTAAAAGTAATTGTTTTTGGGAATTATGATGTTCACGTAATACTCTATGGACAATAGGTATACTTTTACCTTCAATTTCATAAACTACAATATCTCCAACTTTCTGTTGATGTTCTCTATTCCATAAGAATAATATATCACCTCTTTGAAATGCTGGTTCCATTGAACCTGAAAGAACAACAACAACTGGGGAATGTGAGTTGGCGATTATTGATAATGTTTTCCAGGCAACAAATGCAGAACTGAAAACATATGCAAGTGTCAAGAATTGAGTTATTTGTTGACGGAGATTCATATTTGTATTTGATTGGACTAACCAGAAGTTGTATACTCTGTTATTCAACACCGTGTTTTTTCGTTTGGTTGTAAAAAATTTGAACAAAGGAGCGTGTCGCAAAAAAAGAAACAGTGTCGCTTTTATGGTGCGACATTAGGATCTAACCAATTCTTCCTAGTAACCATACCTTCCAATACAACGCATTTACAAAAAGACGGATATTATCCTTAAAACCCATACTGTATTCTTCATAACCAACCTCCAACCTTGTCAAGATTCAATCAGAGAAAAGAATTTCTAGAAATTTGCCAGGGGAGCATACAATGTTTGATACTGGCAGAGTAAACAAATGTTACATAACATCAAACCCTGTAGCAAAGAAACAGCTAATTACTTGATTAAACTATTAACAGATATACGTAATTAAAATATGCCAAGGTAACATTTTTAGCCGACTGTTTTCCGAACAGTTTTTTCTAATTTCACTCAAACACAAAATTAAAATTAAAAACCTCATACTTAAATAGTTGAAGCAAAAAAAAAAATTTTTTTGTCCTTCCTCCTTCTTACACAGTGTGAAAATCAACCTAACCACCACAAATTTGTATAGTAGAAAAAAAAATTATAGTATTAGTTTCCCATTCCCACATAACACATTTTGCCAATTTAGAGACTTTTCAGCTGCATATTTGAAGACTCTTCATTACTAATTTAAGCAACGTGCCATATACCCAATTTCACAAGTCGACAACTCTTTCAAATGACTGAATCAGTTTCAGAAGAACATTTGCCACTACCTGACCACCACCTGACGGATGATCCAGTTCCGTCAAATTACCCGAAACAACAACCGATCTCTAACCTTCGTGCCACAATTACCAAACAAAGTTCAGCACCACCACCAGTACCACCAGTGACGACAATAGACGATCCTACAGCCCAGCTACGAATGCCTCAACAACAGCAACATATGCCCGTACCAGGAAAATCTAAGCTTGAATCGCCTAGAAGCAAAGGGCCAAATTCACCTAATTCACTGCAATCACCTATAACTCCAATTCAATCTGCATCAACTATAAATTCTACCGGAGCAACTCCATTCCGAAATCCAAGTGTATCATTTGGAGATTTAGAATCGCAAGACCGAATTAGAAGATTTACTATTTCCGCTCAACCTTCAACCACGAGTGTGCTGCAAGAAAATGCACCTCCCGGTCAACAACCACCACAACAACAACCGTCTCAACCGTCGTCAAATCTTCCTTCAAGAAACACATCCCTTAAAACTAATAATCCATCTTCTACGTCAAACAACGATGTGTTGTCATTTTTGGTAAATTCATATTCGCACGCCCCACCAAATAAATCATTCAACCCTCATCTACATCATTTACAAACATCTGGAATATCTAGAGATAGCATAGTGTCACCAATTACTCCAGGAGTAGATTCCCCTTCTGATTCCGGAGTTATGAACCGAGTATTTAGTTTTGAAAGTCAACCTGAATCTATAAAACTTGCAGTTTCTTCTCCAAGTCCTCCTCCGGCGGCACTGTCCACTACTCCTGTTCAACCAATTAACATTAACGGAGGTAATAGTCAAGCATCATCTCGACGAGGTTCAATTAAAAAGTCGAACAAGACAGTTGTTGCATCCCCAGTTGGCCCGCCTGTCCCATTTCAACAATATTTAACCAAGCAAGATGATGGGAAATTCCATATTTTATTGGCATGTACTGGATCAGTTGCTACCATTAAAATGCCGCAAATAATTGATAAATTATTTCAAATTTTCACTCCGGCAAAAGTCTCAATTCAATTAGTTTTAACTAAATCTGCCAGTCATTTTCTTCGAGGTTTAAAAATACATAATGATGTTAAAATTTGGCGGGATGAAGATGAATGGGCAAATTTTAATGAACCTTCTATAACAACAATAACTCCCTCTACCCTCGGTTTAAATCCTAAAAAGCCCAAGAATCCATATGATCGATTAATTCTTCATAATGAATTAAGAAGATGGGCCGATATAATGTTGATTGCTCCACTTTCAGCCAATACATTGGCGAAAATTTCAAATGGTATAGCTGATAATTTATTAACTTCAATTGTTAGATCTTGGTCACCCACTACTTCTCAAACCATTAAAAAACCAATAATTGTCGCCCCGGCAATGAATACCTTTATGTATACTCATCCAATTACAAGTAAACAGATTAATATTCTTTGTTGTCCTGATTTTGGAATTGAAGTTTTAAAACCAGTTGAAAAAGTTTTGGTTTGTGGTGATATTGGTATGGGAGGAATGAGAGAATGGATTGAAATTGTTGATATTTTAAGAAGAAAGATTATTGCTATAAAGGCTGAGAAGAAAAGGCAAGGTGATTTACTTGAAGAAGAAGAAAATAATGATGATGAGGACGAGAATGAGGACGATGATGACGAGAACGAAGACGGCGATGAAGATGACGATGACGATGACGACGACGACGACGATGATGATGACGACGACGATGATGATGATGATGATGATGATGACGACGACGGCGAAGACGAGGAAGAAGAGAATGAGGATTTAAAAAGCAATTACCAAACCTCTCAAACCTCTTCTTCGAATGATAAAAATAGCGAAGACAATGATCAAATGGTATTTGAAATAACAACCGATGATCAAGGCGAAGAAGAACCACAAAATGAAAGTTATGAATCCGATACGTTAAAACCAATTGAATCAGTTGGTTCACATCATCATCAACAGAAAATCACCATACCCAAGGAAACACAGAATATTATTTAAATAGAAAATGGGAAAAGCATATATTTAGAAAAAGTAAGGTATTTATTTAGTTAAGGTAGTAATTTATCAAGTACTGAGAGTGTAAGTAAGCTAATTTAAGTTACTACGGGCTGTTAAGCGTTAAATCTGTGCATTAATAGTAATAGTAATAAGTAAGTAGTGGTAAACAAAAAGAAAACAAAAAGTTGAATAGAATCAAAAGAACCGGCCCCCTGTAAAAGTAAAAATAAGAATTGAAATATCATATATGGTAAATAATCATCACTTGTTTTGTCTCTTAAACATTGTAAGTGGGAATTCAGACAATTGGAAATATGAATTTTGTTTGTTTGCCATACCAACATAAGCATTATAAAATCCGAGTACTCCTGTGAATATACTAAAGTAATTACCGGCTAAAGTACATGTTGGATTACCAACCATGGCACCAATACTTTGTAAAAAGAATGAAAAGAATATACACACAAATAATGATATGAATGAAATTGCCGATTTCAAGGTTAAAGTCAAACACATAAATGCAAAGATGGCCCAACCCATTAAATAAAATCCAATTGCATTTTCAAGTTGGGTTGGATCTTGAGTCAAATATGCTTCCATTATTCCAAAACTTGGGGTCATCAAAGCACCATAACTAAACCAGAAACATCCAAATGAAACTAAAGAAGTGGCAGCAAATGTATTTCCCTTAACCATTTCCCAAAGACCTGAAGTGACTTGTCCTACACCACCATAAAACATAGCAAAAGCAACAGCAACATTAGGAATCAAGATCCCCTTAGCATTGACACCATATAACCCCAAAACAATAGAACTAAGTCCAAAAGCCATTAACCCTAAAGGGGCAGGGTTTGCAATTTGATGAGAGTTACGAGGGTGAATTCCCGGTTCTAATGAACCTGCAAATGCCGACATTAATTCATGACGATAATATTTTGTTTTACCAATTATAACAAATTCGTTACCATCACCTGTAGTTTGAATTTTAGAAACTGGGTATTCATTGGAGATAACTGATCCTCCATTTGAAGAAATTGAAAGTGAGTCGGAAGTGTTTTCCTTTGCAGACATCTTGGCAGTACCTTGGCAACAGCGAATTGATGGGAAGAGAGAATTAAATGTTTACTGAAGAACTTTGAACATATTTATACATCTAGTGCAGGGCTTCTCCTCTTTCGAGGTACGCCTCGAAGGCGACCCTTAGATACTTGGCAAAACGAGAAACAACAGGATGGCAATTTAAAATTCGTATCTGATCAGTGGGGGTTTTCGGTCCTTTTGTTTAGACGATTTAATGAACAATGGTAGTGCATTCTAATTAAATATCTTTGCACCCAAAAAATTAGAAAATAATTTTACGGATTTTAAAAAATGTTCCGGGTTATTCACACATAAACATCCTTTTCCCCACCTTAACTATGATTTAAATTTCAACACAAAATCGGTCCTCTTTTATGTGGGGGAGGAGAGCCATTGTTTTCACTGATATATATTTAACCGTATTGCAAGATAATCCATTATCCTGCAAGATGTAATGCATAAAAAAGAGATTCCTTACATACACAATGATTTTTAGATTTTGGTGCCATATGTTACATTCGTAATAGTAAAACAGTAGTAGTAATAGTAATATATAAGAAAAGTAAAAGTAAATTGAATAGAGGGCCCCCGTCCCTGTCGTAAAATAAAAAGTGATGGCATCGATTTAGATCAACTAAAAATCAATGGTGTGAACTTAAGGGTCCCACTGGAACGGAAAAATAACTGTTTTCCTTCAATGAGATTTCCGCTAATCCGTTATACATTCCTGCAATCCCAGTGAAAATACCAAAAATATTTCCAGCAAGAGTAACATTAGCATTTAATGTCATTGCTCCAATTGAACTTAATAAAAATGTCATTGAAATACATATAAATAAAACCACAAGTGAAAGAGCAGCTTTAAAGGTTAATGTAGTTAATCCGATCGCTAAAATTGCATATCCCATCATTAGAAATCCCACAGCATTTTCAAATTGATCCATATGCTCCGCATATGCTGCTTGAATTCCAAAACTTGGAATAAGAATCGCTGCATAACTAAACCAAAAACATGCAAATGAAAGCATAGCAGTAGCTCCAAATGTATTTCCAATAATCATTTCACCAAGACCACAAATCACTTGACCGGTTCCACCAACAAATATAACCATACCTACAATAACATTAGGTATCATTATACCACCAGCATGAGACCCATAAAGACTCATAATAAAACATGTAAGACCAAAAGTAAATAAACCAACTGGAGCAGGATTTCCTAGTCTATGAGCAGATACTGGAGTGATTCCCAAGTTTAATACCCCACCAAATACTGACATTAATTCATGAGTATAGAACTTCTCATTTCCAAGAATGACATATTCGTTATCTGTAACAACTTTTGTAACTGTTTTATTGATTGTTGAAGTACTTTCATCGTATGAGGATGGAAAGTCTTCAAACAATTCTTGTTCTTTAGACATTGCTGAAACGATGGTGTTATAACTTTCTTTTAATTCATTCGATAGGCAATTTAGCTAGTTTATATATTTGATTCCCCCTAAATACCCCCTCTAACCACCCGGTAGTTAAAGTCTTTCTGAAACACACATATCTTTACTATTCTGTTTCTATAGTCATCCCCACTAGATTTGCAACTAAATGTTAACAAAGATAACCAAGAAAAAATATTACCTTCTCGGAATTCTAGAAAGTTTCCCGTCCAATAGAATAAATCCTGATGTTTCTTTTTTGGCTTTCCTTGGCGGGTTTCGTTTAGTTTACTACTCTGCAGTCAGAATATAGGAGTAATACGAGTTCAACTTTTATCACTACTAACCCATACCCTACCAGTCTAGCTGGGCATGAACATCATTTATTACCAAATCAAGTGACAGAAATCAGATATAAAACCTCTTAGAAATCCAATGTGATACTATTTTTCTTTCAGCAGTACTCGTTTCCAAGCCCTTTGGGAGGAGTAAGTGAAGAAATAAAACCAGTTTCCCCACATAATCAGTATGAAAATGATGTGCCCCACGACTAGAACATAGACTAATATTTGTGTAACAATCACCAGGTTGATGGAATGAAAATTTCAAGAGAAAATATTTGCGGGGCTAAGTGGGAATGTTCCCCCCATTTCCCCCACAACCAAGAATTACACTTTTTGACAGAGAAAAAAATAAATATGACACGGATATGTTGTCCAAATTGGGTGCATTTGAATCAAATATGTTAACTCACGGCTAGAGAAATCGCTTTACCATGAATAACTTTATAGTTTCTGTTATCAAGAGTTACTAATATGAAAAATTCCGATACAGGTGAACGTTTAGACTGGTTTAATTTTTTTAATTTAGTTTGAAACTTGAAATGCCAAGAGTATTTATTGAAATGAAGGTCGGAGTTTTGAATTTCTTTTCCTCATAACACATATTTGAACTCCACTCTGATAAACCGTTTATACAAATATTTCCTCGGGATACGATGTTACTCCCCCACACTCTGTGCCTCCTTAGCTTTATATTGTATGTAAATGTAATTCAACCAGGAATATGTATGGATGAAAGGAGTTCCAAACAGTTGTTGGGGATAATCCCAATCCAAAGCAGATAAAACAATAGTTATAAGCGTACAACCTGTTCTCCTCTTGTCGGCCCGTCTTCTTTGCTCACAGCTTATTACTCCGAATTAAAATCTTTTTCGATCATACTAATCTCTCAAATTCTTCTTTTAATTTCAAATCATATTTTTCAACTATTGGCTTAATCAACTGTAAGTGAAATCTATTTTTTTCATCAACAAATTCAGTAAGATATTGACCATTTGCAATACACTTTAAAAGATCACCCAAATGCCCCAATGAGCAGTTTATTGTTAAATTATACAAAAGACTGTCTATTAAATCATCAGTCTTTTGTTTAGATTCTAACTCTAAATAATTTAAAAGATTAACATTTGTTAATTGTGAATTGAAATTAGGTAGAGTGAATAAAACATCTATCCAATTATATGCCAATTCCATTCTCGTTACCTTAGTTTTAAGTTTCTTCATTGAATCGGCACCAATAAAGCGATTAAACCAAAAGCTAATCATTTGGTTAGAAGTCATGGGAATTATTAACCCGGGATATCGTTTACTAAAAATTAAACTTTCCAAAGTATGATTAAGAAATACATTAGGTAATGTGGCCGAATTATTGTTTGATCTTGTTCTTTGGGATTCTATAACTACCAAATCTGCCCAAGGTAGCAATTTATCTTCTACAACTTGAGATGTGATATGATTCAAGTAACGTTTCTTGTCAAGTAATGACTCCCGATGAAGAATAGTTACATATAATTCACCGTATCTTTCATTCAAATTGATCTTATCCCATTCAGTGATTGTTAATGGGAACGAATCACCTTTTGATTTACAATAGGAAAAATTCTTAATACCAACATCAATCGAAAGAGTGGTTCTGGTGGAATTTTTCAAATCAAGTCGGTCATAAAAATCAATACTTGAATTAATGCCCAAGATTCTTTCTGATTTCACCGTGGACCAAATGGGACATCCGCAAAGTAATCCTATTTGATTAAGAGTACTAACTTTATTACTCTTCAAAATATCAACTATTGACATATCGCATGTTAAAATCCGGTGCAATAGTATGCATTTCTTGTTTACGTTTTCTTCAAAATTGCCGCGCGCTTTTCAAAGAGCCATCACTTCTCTCCAAAACCACCCCACCAGCAAAAAACGAAATATGGAATATAGGCTGGAGCCTGGATTTAGAAGTGGAGTGAAGTATAGAGTAAATTATGCTTTGAACAGGTAGACATCATAGTTATTGTTAACAATATCAACTACGAATTTTGAATTTGCGTCAGATATTACATCATTTTGTCTAAAAATTTAGCAAAAAAATAATATGATGATATCATCATGATAACATACATCCGGAGTTGTCCCGATACGTAAACATCAAAGCAAACAGCAAGGCAATTAAGAAAAAGAAACTCTAATGGATTAGTCAGATCAAGTTCACTTGCTTCTTAACAATTTCATCTACGTTGTATTGACAATAGCCCAAAGATCAGAAGAGAGGGGAGTGCAAAATGGTTGCATTTACTACAGGACATAGCCTGAATTAGAAAAAAATAGAAGCTCTACAGGGCGCTTATCTTACCAACTTGCATGATTTCCAAGGCAGTTCAAACTTGAAAGATTGAACTATATTATTCTTTAATCGCGGTTGCAAGATGAGATGAGGTAAATAAAGCAATGGTTGCATCCGTTTCAGGGGTAGAGCTGCAACTTACCAGTGAGGCAATTGGCAAATGGCAAAATAAAAAAGAAACGAATGGAATTCAATCTTAATCGCGCCTGCATATAAAATAAGATCAAAAAAGGAGCTAAAAATAGTAACATGCTTGAAAGATAAGTTTAAAGTCTAAATGTACAAGACGGATCGCAAATTATTTTTTAAAGCAAGGCGGACCAAATCCACACTTCTGAAAAAAAAAATACCAGTTCGCATTTTTTCTGGTCGAGGGAAGATTGGCCCATGTAAATTATTATTTTTCATTCAAACAAACCCACATTAATTTATGGAAATGTGTAAATGCATTGATCGAAATAGTACACATATTTCCACAATTGAGATGCCCTAATAGGTAAGATGTCTAGTTCGACTTAAAAAAATCGGGTGTGCTTATGCGAATGGGCGACGGGAAAGGCGTTGTCGCGCTACAGATTGGGGGTATTATCAATTATAATTTAATAAATTACCTGCCCCACATCATGCAACGAAAAGATTAACACTGTACCTGCAAAATTTTGCGCGGCACTCTCGAGAGCTTAGGCACAGACAGGACCACAGTTTTGTTGGAGATTCGTCTACAGTTCGTTTAGTGTAAACAAGAAGCAGTAAATAAAGTAATTTTAAGAGGCGATCACACTGTTATGGATTTTACTTGGCTATGCTAGACGAGAATTGTTAGACAATCATTATAATGTCAACTGCTTTTGCGAACGCATTTCTACAGCTAATTTTTTTTTACCCTTTTGGTTTTGTGTTTACCTAGTTTACATACAATTCTGTTTCTAAATACCCACGTTTCTAACGCGTCTGTAGTGAGTGTTACAATATTTTGACATAGAAGCTTTGCAGATTTAAGACGATTTTGATTCCTAGCAAAAAATAAATAACTAAGTATCAGGTGCAATCAACAATTCTTACAAGAACAGAGGGGAGTACGTTTACAATAAAGGAAAAAAAGCCACAGGCTCAGTATTCTTCCGCTTAGACGACTCTCACAAACCTACCTAAACAGGCTGCATGTCTCACCAAAAATAACAACACACCTCATACAATATTCAGGCGGGCAAGCCATACCATGCAAACATAGGGGGGACATACGTGTAGGTTGCAAAATAAAAAACAACTAGTTAGTATAGAGAGAAAAAAAGAATCAATTATTAACGAATTACATTTTCATACAAAAAAATCGTGTAAATAGATAAATTAAAAATAGGAAAATTAATTAGCAAAATTCTGGAATTGTCAGAGTTTCTTACCAATTATACTTAACACTTCAGTTACGTACCAAGTTCGATCTTAGTACGTTCAGACTGCTTGTCAATTGGAATGTCAATATTGGACAGTGAAATATTATTTTACAGGTTTTTGCGTTTCTATGTTGTAAATGCATGGAATATATCCGTAAAGGGAAACAAGCTGAAACCAACCGAACAATCTATAACAATTTATCGTGTTTGTGTTACAAACGCCTTTAGGAGGTCTGTAAGAAAAATTTCTTTTTTCCTCTAAATGTTCACACAATCTTAACCTTATCAGAAAGTTGGAATCATCTTACGGTTAGCAAAGTGTAAATTGGAACTTTAAATGTTTCAAGAAAACAGAAAGGCATACGGAAAATCTACTATTTTAGACGACTTACGGCATCAGTCGCGGACCAAAAAAACAAAAAAGACCAAAATAGAAACAAAGTACACAAAAAGGAGTCCGGATAACATAGAAAAATAATTCTTTTTTGTTTTTTTTTTTTTTTTTTTTTTTTTTTTTGGTTTTTTTTTTTTTTTTTTTTGCTTATCCATCTTGCTTTGTTTTGCTAAAATATCAAAAAAAAAAAAATATTTTTTTATCTAAAGGAAAATAAAAAGAAATTTTTGCTTTTTTGCCTATTGATTACTCATTTTATCTGGAATAATTGATAAATTTTTTAACTGAGTCTTAAGGGTATAAATAAATCAGAAAATCCCAAAGGTTCGATTTTCTTTTCGTAATTCTTCTTTTTCTCTTCAGTCACTAGCTCATATTAAGCCTATCTAATAGATTAACTTTAATTTTAACATAATCACAATGCAATTCAAATCTATTGTCGTCGCTTTAACCGCTGTTGTTGCCGTTTCTGCTGCTAACGCTTCAAACGGTTCCGGTAATGCTTCCAACCACACCACCACTGCTAAGGGTGGTGCTGCTCAATTAGGGGCTGCTGGTGCCGTTGGTGCTATTGCTGCTGGTGCCGTTGCTTTATTGTTCTAAGTTTACTAAATTGACTAAATGTATGGGTTTAAAAACTCAATATATAATATAATGGGAAAGCAGGGAGTAATCAATGATTGAGTAATAAATCTCTCCCTTTGAAGTTCAAAATTGGTTTTTTTTTCAATTGTTTTATTTTTTTTCATTTCATCACTTGGTCATTTATATAAATTTAGAGCTATTTTAATATCTGTCTTTTTTATTAATTTATTATATTATAATAACAACACACCTAATTTTTACATTAATTACATACTTTGTAGAAGAGCGCAAGTTTATTCAGGTACTGACGAATAAACTGAAGGACAATATAATCTTGTAGCCCCATCTTCACACTCGTAATTGACGAGAAATGCCACATTAGAAAAAGTGTGGGAAGGGAAATTTGAGGGTGCTGCCCTCGTGCAGCAAGAAAAAAAATTTAGCAAGCAAACCAAAAGCAAAAAAAATTTTTTTTTTCAAAAAGAGTAATAATAAAAATAAAAAAATTACTTCAGATCTGTCTAGAAAATTCTACAGTAAAATTCCATGTTAGTCTTATTTTCATTCATAAAAAAAGAAAAAGTTTCAACCATTGTTCCTAACATGGGCCAGCATTGGCATTTTTAGGGAGGTGAAATGTGCATATTCCAATTTGTTCAAATTTCCTTTATGAGAACGTGTGTGGCATTACAAAAAAGTGGTGCAAAAGAGATCTACGTGCATTTACCAAATCACTTTTGAACTGATTTTTTTTTTCGACGTAAACTTACAATGCCGTAGTACACAATTTGTGAAGCAATAGTAACGCACAATTTTCTTTTGACAGCAATTTTTATTATTTTCTTATTGAAGGCGGTAGACCAGACGCTGAGCTTGTTAACAAAGGAATAGGAGAAGCGGAAGCGGGGGGAGAGAGGGGATGGTCCTGAACAATACGAATAATAAATCCTAATCGCGGATTTAATTAGCGTAATTTTGAAAAATATTTTCTTTTTTTTTCATGTTATTGGGGGATCGGTTCCTCTTTTAGAAGCTGTTTCTACCTTGCATTAAATTATATACAGTACATGTCTTATTTAATTTTTTGTCCGTCTTTTGTTTGGTTTTGATTTTCGCAATCAATCAATTTGCATTTGTTTATTTAGCCGAACAGCGTTCTCCATATGGGGCGATGTATAACAATAACTTCGGGCTTATTTACTTTTTCGAAGGACGTGATTTTGGTCCCCAGTCCTTTGTAGGATTCTCTTGAAATCTAACCATTTTAACTTTTCTTAATTTTGCAATCTCAAGACTGACATCATTGTCTGAGTTAAAGTCTATTTCTAAAGTTGTACCATTAAGTTTAGATAATATTTTACCTCCAGGGGAATCTTCTTTCAAATTGGCATTATAGGATAAATCTTGACTTAACTTATCAATCTTTTCTCTTATTTTATCATTAATTTCCAGATCATCCTTCTTAGTTTGAGTTTCCAAGTACTTCTTATTTTGTTCAACCATCCAACTTTTATTAATTTGAAGAATCACATCCCAAGGTGCATCTGTCTTTATACAGTTTCTTTTAGCATGAGTTAGACTTACATGATACCCCAATGATCCCAAAGCCTTAACAAATTCATCGATTGAGATTGGCAGGGTTTTAAACATCGAGGATAAATGGTTTAAGTTAAAGTAGAATGGTAGTTCTAATTCTTTTTTAGCCAATGTTAACATCCCCTTTATACGCTCACATGTCCCATACACATCCTTATCGGCTGCAGAATTAAGAAGAAGAATTTTATCAATAAAATCTTGATCTTGTAAACTAGATCCATACATTGGTCCAGCTAGATTAAATGAATTTCCACAATATTGACATTGTGAAGTTAATCCAGGAGTAGCCTTTGGATACAGATATTTTCCCTTCCTATGTACCCCTAAAGGCTGGATTAATTTTTGACCACAACCATTACATCCATATGCTAATATTGTTTTCAGGGCATGGTTCTTAACATTTATTGGACTTGTCTTGACTCGAATAAACAATCTAAAATAATAATCAATTGACAAGCATAATACCGGTTCAATCGATTTCTTATATTTAGCAGCAGTACTGGCAATCAGATTTAAAATCAATCTAATTCCAACCTCGTGATTACATTCACTATTGACATATCCAGTTCCAAAATTATTACCTCCATACAAGGCAAAACATTTCTCGGGATAACCTGATCCTGCAAGGACCCCAGCATCAGTACATGTAACTAATAATAGACCATCTTCATGTATACATTGAATAGCACCATCAAGAAATGGAGCGGCGGTTCCATAAGGGTCTAAGTCTACTACATGAAATTTTTCATCAGTTGAACCCATATATTTAATTGCATCACCATGGTTAGCTCTAACTTTGTCTGTCAATTTATTATAATCAATATTTCTAGTTATTGATTTAACTGCTTCAGGAAGTAAGTCATTAGCAACAATTTTTGAAGCCAGGGGTATTTCATGACCATAACGAATTGCACGCAACCCAGTAGCACTAAGAGCTTCTAAGATGGATATCCCTCCTAATTTACGTTTCTTTTCCCCCTTTTTAGAAGCTTCTCTTTCATTTCTAAGTTCCGAATAGGCATTTATAGCAAGTACCGATAAATCACGATTGAATTGTTGAATGTGATTATAAAAGACTCTATCTTCCTTGGGGGCAAGAATCTCAGCTTTCCCTTCCTTGACTATATTAAAATCTTCAACATTTATCGTTTCCGACATGATAATTCTTCGGATAGCTTTAAACATGGAATTTAATTGCAGCACATCGCAAGAGCTAATCTGCATTTTTCTTTTGTCAAAAATTTTCGGTTTTCTGTCTGTCTGTACGTGTGCTTTTTTTTTGGCAACACATTTTATGGGGAGACTTTGAGGGCAAACAGTGAAAACACTATACACTGTTATAATACAGCATGGAGGTTGTTCAATCGGTTACAGATATTGAAAATGACGACTACCCAGATATTGAAAATGAATCAGACTATTCTGATTCTTCGTTTTACTCGTCTGAATACTCATTGACAGCTCAAGAACAATGGGAAGAAAGCATGCAACAAATTCAAGCATTGGTCAGCTTCGTCATATTCCCCTTGATTGGCAAGGTTCTCGGAAGGAGATTCAGCAAGATTATATGGAGAAGAGTTGCCAGATGGTGGTATGTTGGAATATAGCAAGTCTATAATTAGAAGTGAAGAAATTAAAAAAGATTCACATCCATTTTTTATTGTCCATAACTGCCTGTATAAATACATACATATATATATAAATATTCCTATAAAGTGTCGATTAAGCTGGTGAAGGAATCACGGATTTGGTGTTCTGCCAATTCTTGAAAAAGCATCACAACAAAAGGTTCCAATATCCCAGAAATAATACGTTTCATAACCTGATGAAACACTCTAACATACTCATCATTTCCAAGATTCGATGATTCCAGGGAATTCATGGTATTCAGGGAAAAGATTGAATAGGATTCATCCAAATCGCTCTTGGGAATTGAATCGGCAGCAATTCCTTGAGATTCCATATGTTCTCTAATGCTAATAAATACTTCACAAATTATCTTCAACACAATCTTGTAAATGAATATATTATCTACATTAATATTAATTTCCAATTTTTCTATTGATAACTGTCGTGAACTGAGTTTAATCGGTGATGAATTTGGCGACAACTCAGTTCGAGAAATGTCCGAAGCAACGGAGCTAGGACGAAGTGGCGGTGGAGTTTTAACAACGTTATTACCGGATAATATACTGTCTCTTTTGCTAAACGAATCACTATGGCCATGACTTGGTAAGTGACTAATTGAATTAGTTTTGAAAGTCTCCAGTTTGTTGGGTTGAGGTGCCCGTATATCAAAGCTCTTTAATACACCTAAAAGATTCACCATGAATCGAACCTGATATGGAAGTGCAGTCCCATTTAAAGTTACATCAGATGAGCCAGATTCTCGTTTATGCCGTGGCTCAGAGTTTACTTCTTCTTTAAAGGGATCATATTCACTTATAGGATGTCTAGGCTTGCCATTACCACGAGTTTTGTTTAAATTCTGAATAAATAGACTCTGTTGCACCTGTTGACGTTGATAGGCATCTTTTTCAATTTCTAGAGTCTTCAAAAGGTTTCCTAACGATATTCCAAGTTTAAGTAATTTACTACCATCAATTGGAAATTTATCTGGATAATTATTCAATTGTATAAATTCGTGGTGGGATACTTTATATACTCCAAGAAGTGGCTGTACTGTAGCTTTATCTTGGAAAGGTACCGATCCTAGTAGTTCTTGAATATATGTTATCACATCTTCAACATTAGTAACGCCTAATGAACCCATTCTTGCGTTGTTGGATACCAATTCTATTACTTGTTTAGGTTTTTTTTTTTGCGTTTTAAAAATCCTTAAACGAGAAAATTCTTTTATAAACTTTAAACTAGAGATAAAACCATATGTTCTTCAAAACAATACTCGGGCTATCTGTTATATGCTCAGTTCTATCAGTTATTGTAATATTTGGTGATCTGCCAAGTTTAAGAAACACCCCAATTCATAAACTACGAAGAACCATATTCAAAACTACAGATAATATATCTCATATTTACAACTGGCTAGACAAACAAACAAATGGAAGACTCTTGAAATGGTTGAATTGGTTAGTACCGATAGGATACATTGCAGTTGTCACATTTTGCATTTACCAATTCTTGATCAAGACAGTCCCCTTGGTGTCTTCGTTTTTGATTGGGCCCTATCACATAGTCTACATCATATTTACCATATCATTAATATATGCATCTACTATTTTGGCAGTATTTTCTGATCCAGGTGCAATTACTTCAAAAAAAGCAGTTCCTACTGGTTATAATTTCCCCAATAATCAATTGATATTTTTTAATAATAAAAAATGCAATACTTGCCAAATAATCAAACCAGCAAGGTCAAAACATTGTTCTATATGTGGCCATTGCTACTTATTATATGATCATCATTGTGTTTGGGTAAATAATTGCATTGGATATTACAACTACAAGTGGTTCATGTTATTTCTTGTGGCTAATGTTAATATGCTCGGCTATGGTGGGTGGGTGTGCTACCAAGCGTTGCTGTTTCGGTATCGACACGACCTTGGTGGGGCGGATACTAATAGAAATTATTTTTGGAAGTTAATCACAAAAACCACAGATGCAAATAAAATAACTGGGATTTTTTTAATTCTTTGCATTATTTTCATTATTATTACGACATTATTTACCGGATTACATTTGCGATATATCTATCTCGGGGTTACCACAAATGAATTAGATAAATGGTCAGATATTGACCATTTGATAAGAATAAGGGCATTATATAAAATTGACCCGGCGTATAATAACGAAGAACCGTATGTAGAACAAGTTATACTTTCCTCAGGACAACCTGTTTACTTGAGTTTAAAAAATGATGAAATTATAATTGACCATAAAAACATCACCAGCTTCACTTTAACCTGTATCAACTCAATGGAACATGATCTAACCAACGTATATGATGGAGGATTTTGGAATAATTTGAAAGAACGACTTTTTTAAATAGAACTCTTTATTTTAGTTCCAATAATTCAAGTATAATATCAGGCACAGAAATAGACTTCACAGTCCTATTTGTTCGAGACAACAGTCGTGGAGCCAGCAGAGCAGAAGATCTTCCGGTATTATTAGTGGTGTACCTCTCAAGATATTGTGCCCGGGGTTCAGAGTGGGCTTGGGCATTCCCAGCAACCGCCTGCAGTGACATAGGAACACCCTGCTGCATGGACTGGAGGTCGACCCTAACTTGGGTTGGTAGTATCTGTAAAGGAACATTTGCTGTCAGAGGCGACATGTGACCCGTTGGTGGTCTATATGCGGTTGTAATGTGGTTGTATTGGGGAACCACATTGGTAGGTAGCATAGGTGGCAGGTTACTTGCTCTCGGAAACAAGCTGGGTTGAGCTCCCGTAGATGGCAGCCGAATTTGATTGTTTATATTCCCTGAAAAAGCAGCTAGTCTTGGAGAATAAGTATTATTCAAACTCATGATATTATACTCGTATTCTTGTTGACACTTCAGCATTGCACGGTCTCTTCTTTGCTTCAAATTTGCTAAGTGTTGCTGATATTCAGCTTCAATCATTTCCGTTTTCGTGTTAAAACTAACTCTTGCAGCACCTACTTTACTATTATATTCCCATTCTATCTGCCCTTTTATCTGAAGTTGTTCCCTACGAGATTGTACCATTTGATCCTTCAATTCTGGTTGTGGTCGACGTTGATTTAATACATCTCCTGGTACTTGTCTAGTCTGACGTGTTTCAACCATCAGGTCTTGTTGATTAAGATTATTGAAAAAATAGCGCATTTCTTCAAAATCTTGCTCTCGAACTTCTACTGGAATAGGGATTCCCGATGTTACTGGCCGGGGTTGAATATTTTGCAGCTGTTGTTGATTTTGTCTCTGCAAGACTGCTACCTGTCCATTATTTTCGTGATATTGACCTAATACGATACTTGCTTGTTCATTCCTTTCTTGAGGGCGATTTATACTCACTGGCTCATTATTTTCTTGTCGACTTACTTCATCTATACTTACTCGTTCATTCTGTTGTTGAGGTTGACGTATTTCATCTATAATTACCACATCATCATTCCTTTCATATTGAAATACTTCTAGACCTTCATTGCTTTCTCTGTGTATCACTTCAACTTGTTGAGCATCATTTTCAGTTTCACGTTGACTAATTTCAGGCACCGTCTTTTCTTGGCGTGGGATCACTTCATCATTTATTTCTTGGCCAACAACATTCTCCTCTACTTGTACTGATAATTCTGTTCCACTATTTGACTTTTCTAAACCATCATTAGCATTCCCGAGATTCGGGTCCGAAATTTTAGCAATCTCAGTAGTTTCGGATTCAGAACTTTTTTCTTGAATTTCTTGTCGCGCCATTATTACTGTTCCATTTTTTTCCGCAGCATTATTTTCCTTGGCGCGATATTTTTCCAATGTCGCGTGATTTTGTGTAATAATTTCGTGCGGCTCGGAAATTTCAAGGTTATTCCCTGAAGGCGCAGTAATATCGTTTTTAACCACTTCTTTATGCGTCTCGGTAATTTCAATGTTATTATTGTTAGCAACCTCATCTTCATTAATCTGGACGCCTTCTTCATGCAGTTCCACCATTTCATCAGTAGCATTAGAAACATCATTAAGCTGGTCGTCTTCTTGTGGTTCGACATTTCCATCATTCTCTAAAGGAGTAGTATTAGCAACACCAGCTTCATTCAGCTGGACATCTTCTTCACGCGGTTCCGCAATTTCATAACTTTCTAACGCAGTAATATTAGCAACCTCGGTATTCTCAAGATCTCTTTCTTTATCGGATTCATCTTCATCTGATTCGATTCTAACACGCCTTCTTTTCAGCTTGATTTGTTCAAATTGTTCCATATCAGTTTCAATCAACAGGTCATCGACATCATCATGATCAAACTCTGTTATTGGTTCCGATGTGGTGAGTCTTTCATTATCAGCAACTTCTTTCGACGCTAATGGTTGATTTGTTTCAATAATTTCCGGAGATCTTGAATTCCGGTTATTTCTTTCATTATTCTTTCGTGATATATCCCTAGTACTAGTACTTCTTCTTGTCAATGATATACGTTGAGGCAGCGATTCTTCAACGGCCAGAGAAAGTGACCTGCGTCTCCTTTCTCCCATGATTTCTGCAACTGAATGACTTGTTTGTTCCTTCTCCTTAGCTTCTTTATTTTCCTTTCTACGTATTTCATCTTGATGCTTATGAAATTGTTTTAATAATTCTTCTCTTTTTTTCCTTTCCTGTTCTTTTCTGGCTTGTAATATTAACGCTTCTTGTTCATCTCGGGCTGAATCTAATCTTCTTAATCTATCACGTTCCAGCCTTTCTTCTTGGTTCTCAGAATATTCTATCCGTCCAGGACTCACAATTACCTCATCGTGAATACTGGTATCCAGGTTATTATTATTCGCTGGTTCACTTTCAAATCTCTCAATTTCCGGAATTTTCTTCTTTTTCAATGGAGGTTCCTCTATATCCTCTTCCTCCTCATCATAATAATCATGTAAAATTTCATTACCATTACCAATATCAGCAGTTTCTTTTAATCTATCTTTAGAGTTTTGATTTGCAATTGTTAACCACAGTTGCAGTCCTAACGGTTCAAGTATACCACTTTGATCAAATTCACTCTTCAGCACTACAAGCGGCGGTGTGAGCGGCGGCGGAGGTGGTGGTATCGGCATTAATGATACCATAGCTGACTCATTATTAGATAGATTGGGCAACTTATACTGTGCTTCAATTCTTTGAATTTCTCGTAATCTATACCCTCTTACATCTTTGATAGCAAGATCATACTTCTCTTGACTTATTCCAAATGGAATTCTAAAAGGTCGTGCTGATTGAACTTCATTGTATACAGTTTTATAGCTGGTTAATGCAAATCTCAAAAGACCGAAAAATTTATCATGAACTTCTTGATCTAAATATTTTGCTTGACCCAGCGGGAATGCTAGTAAATAAAATTGAAAATTAGACAGTTTATTCTTATAACCTGGCTCAGATTTTTTGAAAAATTTCAAGTTTTCAAAATATAGAAAGAAAAATCGACATGCATCAAATACGGTGGTATCCGACATACATTGCTCTAACAAATCACGAGGAAAATAACCGCCAGATCGGCGTGGAGCGATATATTTGTAGATCTTTTTTCTCAAGAGAACAAGGATATGTGCCAAAATTCTTTTTAAATCACGGCCCGATCCGAATGGTAGATGACCATTATATACTAGTTGGCATATCGGAATCGGTTTTTTAATAGCTGTCTCTGATGAATTATTATTTGGGGCGGAATTAGAAGTAGCCCTTGCGTTCATATTATCATCATTATAACCAGTATCATCCATGCCAGAAGTTGTGTTATTTTCCACTCTATTAGGAAATAGGTCACCAGTTTCATCAATACTTTCAACTCGATGGGGAAATAGGTCTTCAGAATCAACCAGAGTTGACATACTTTTGTTTGTATTAGATTCAACTCGATTTACCAACAGGTCTGGGCTTTTCTCTATTCCAATAGAGTCTAACCGATTTCGAAATAAGTCATCCTCAACATCCACTTCATTTTTTTCCTGTTCATTAAGCTGTTTATCCTCCTGGGTATTAAATACTTGGGTTAAATTACCATAAAGTACATTATTAGAATATCTTGGTCGTTTAGGCCTTCTTGGGTAGTCATAATTAAACCCAGAAATACCTTCTGTAGTAGATGAACTTTCATTTGAGAACATCTCCCTAGGTAATTTAACATAACTGGGTAATTTGTCTCGATTCAACTCCAACACAGTTCTCTGTCGTCCTTGATCATTTGGTGCCCTAATCCCCTTATGCTCCTCAACCAGTAATTTTGACCCACCAGGTAATAACTTAATCTTAGAAACTAGACGCATTGCTCGTTGCGCTTCATCAGGGGTGTCATACTCTACAAAACAAAACCCTTTGTTTTTCCAACCATTAAACAGAACTCGAACGTCGACGACGTTTCCCAGACCACATACTACTGATTTTATGATTTCTTTGTCCCATTCATAAGGGATTTGACCCACAAAAAGGATGGCCGAGTGCTGTTGTTGATGTTGATATTGATGTTGTTGTTGTGGTGGTGGTGATTGTAATCGCTGTGGTTCGTGTTGTCGCGCTTCCGGTGCTTCTTCTTCCCGCTCTTTTCGTCGTTGTTGTTGCCGTTCTTCTCGTTGCAGTTGTTGCCGATTTCTATATGTATCAGTTGCAATCATTACAGACTGGTTATTTATATGTGTATGCAAATGTATTCGTTGTTTAAACGAAGTGGTTCAATCTTATTAATGAGACAGCCAAAAATTTAGATGTGAAACTTTTTTTTTGACTGCTTTTTTTTGTTTCTTTTTGCAAATGAAGAGGGGACCTTAATAAGAACTGAAATTCTAGACGAGTGAGATACACGAGATTCAGATCTATTTATACAAATGCAGATCACTCAGGGGGGTAACTGTATATGCGGAGAAAGAAAGTTTAACCAACGGATTAGCTTATATAAATAGTGATGATGTGGACCCGCCCTACCCGTTTTGAAGTATTACGTAAATATTGACCGAGCGAGGAGAAATTACCAAAACGGGAACCTTAACCTTCCTAACTTTCAAGTTGTAAATTACTCTTGACACTAACCCTATTTTTGAGAACAAATTATAAATAAAATGCGGAGATAAACTTAAACGAGTCAAGAGTTTAATCTGATAAGGACCATTCTTGGCTCACTCGACTATTGAGTACGATTAAAGTTTAACAAAATCAGATGACAAAAAGTTTGAAAGGGGATTAAATATTCCAAGAGAAAAATTTAAAAAGCCTCTTTAAACACATGTATACTCTTCAATTGCTCGACTTAGTCCAGGGTATATATTCTCCCGTTATCAAATATTACTATTGATTAATAGATAACGACTAGTGATAACAAAATCGAAATAAAAATTGTGCCTGACAAGAACGTGCCGCATTGAATCAAAAAAATATAAATTATTTTATTTTTTGTTGTCGCTAAAAGACCGCGCTACCAAATAATAATAATATAGTGGTAGTATAAGTTTAAAAATGCTTAATGGAATTATCGTGTGATTAACTCAATCTCAATTGAATTGTGTTGGAATTTACCCCTCTTGGAAGTTTATCCCCCGTTTCGGACTTTATCATTGCTGATCCCTGGCCCGAGCGATTTTTGACCCATTTATTGATGTTATCTGATTGAATTCTCCTTGCACAATATTCTCGTAACCCTTGCCCGTTTTTCTGTTCGATTGATCCCTTTCTTGGTAGACTTGTTGGTAGTCTTCTTTCTTTGTGATTTATAATTTAGATAAACGTTGAACCAAGTAGAGACGCCTCAAAAGTTACAAGATAAAGAATGCGACAACAATTTGATCGACCTTTTCTACATTTGGAAATATAGAGATTTAGTTAAAGGAGTAAGAGAGAATTAAGTAGGTACACATTTAAATACCATATACTTCCCTGCTATATAAGCAGACTTTTCCTTCCAAGTAAATAGTTCAATCCAACTATATATTATCTTTCTATTATTCCAAGAATTCGCAAGGCATTCCTGATATTAACCCCGGAGGGTATGCAGGATCGCAGTAGTTTTTTTTTCTGTGGTTCTTTTTTTGTTTTTTTTTACCAAGCTTATTTGCTATATGCTATATATCGTACCTAGCAGCTGTTCTTAGGTTTTTATTATAGTATAGATATATATGTACCCAAAGGTTAGTTATTTATATCACTGTCTATAATGAATAATAACGAAGAGCACGACGAGGAATCTCGAAAGCTGTCCCAATATGATGTAAATAGACCGGATAATCGAGGAAATCAAGCGACGGATCATCATATTTATAGTCATAATGCCCAAGAAGGTGGGTCAGGAGGCAGTCATGATGTTGGTGGTGGCGGTAGCGGTGGTGGTAACTTCCATGGGAATTCCCATTTTGACGAAGTTTCTCCCAATTTTATTGATTCTCAGTGGGCCAATAGTTTATTGATGGATGCAGGTAGTTCGGATTATTTATATCATATAGATTTAGCCGCAGCAGCAACGGCAGCGGCCGCAAGCACAACCACCACTTCAACATTAAACATGCCTCCGAATCCTAGTTCCATCATGCAAAGCATTCAATACCAACATAATATCCAAGGACCACCACTAGCGAATGATTTTGAAGTACATGGGGGGATACCGGAACGGAAAATCACCAGTGCAAGTGAATCTGACAAGCAAGCACAACGTCGTCCATGCGATCAGTGTCGGAGAAGGAAAACCAAATGTGTAATTATCCCCAATACTAATAATTGTGTCCAATGTGAATCAAAACAACTTAGTTGTACATATAATGAGTCCAAGAGGAAATTAGACGATGTCAGTGAGTTAAAGAGACCCAGAAGTGCTGATATGAATCCGAATCTTGCAATATTACAAGGAAATGAAGGTGGTAATGCCAGAAAGAAAATTTCGTTACAATTCCCCCGATCTAGTTTTTATGTCGGACCTACTTCATATTTATATGATGTTAATTTACTTAATTTAATCATGGATTCACAATCTACTAAAATTGAACAAGTTAATTTAAATAGTTCAATTTCATTACGGAAAGTTAGTGATAAAGTTCAATTTGTATTAAAAGACGATCAAACCGCACAATCTTATCAACAAATGTCAAATGATGTAGATACAATTGAGAAATTGATTTCACCTCATGGACAAGTCTTGATTGATTTATATTTCCGAATTATCCACCCCTCGTATCCAATTATTCATAAAAAAGTGTTTTTGGAGAAGTATTCTCGAACCCATCGTGAGTTTAATGCTCCGTTGTTGGCAGCAATATATGTATTGGCTATCCAGTGGTGGGATTATGATCCTCAATTAAATCGTTTCCCCAAGCCTAATGTCGAGATTATTTTGAAAATCGGCTTGAATAATTATTTACTGGAGATTTTAAAACGGCCGAAATTAAGTGCAGTACAGGCTGGGTTATTGTTGTTACAATGTAAACATTTAATCAGTGATAAATCGACCAAGGAAACACAAGCGTCAACGCTTGGAAGTCCGAGCAACACTGCTGATTACTCACAATGGGTGTTGTGTTGTCAAGTTGTTTCCCTAGCTGAGGAACTAGGTTTAGGATTAAACTGTCACGATTGGAAATTACCGAAATGGGAACGAGGATTACGGAAAAGATTAGCATGGGCAGTATATATGGAAGATAAATGGTTAAGTTTACGATGTTCACGACCTTCGCATATCCATTATAACAACTGGATGGTTGATGATTTACAAGATGAAGATTTCCCCGAAGTTGAAGAGAGTAATGATGGTAAGAAAATCTTTACTAATTTAATTGAATTAAGTAAAATCTTATCGGACATGCTTGATCAATTATATTCTATCCGGGCAATGAATGACGTGGTTGATATTAATCAAGTACTTGTAATTGCCAAACCTTTACAATTGAGGTTACGAAATTGGTATCATTCCTTACCATTGGAATTACAAATGTCTTCGGTTCAACCCAGGAAATTATGTTCAAATGGATATTTACAATTGGCGTATTTTTCCACGGAGTTGACATTACATCGGAAGATAATCACGATAATTTATCAACAAACTAAATCAGCAACAGCACATCCACCACCTGTGGAATTAATCAATGTATGTCGAGGTGCAGCCAAGACGAGGATCCTAGCTTCGATTGAATTTGTCCGTGATTTAAAACCAGAACATATTCATTCATTCTGGCATTCATTTTCATCGGCCAATTTCACATTTATTGGGATTTTCATTATGATTTTATATATATCGGCCCCAACTAGAGAAGAAGGACAATTTTATCATGATCAAATTTTAAATTATCGATATATTTTAAAAACGTCATCCAAGGTGTTTGAACAAGCAAGTGAAGCCTTGGTTGAACTAGATTTAATATTAACCCATCATTTCCCGGGCTTTACGGAAATGTATCCACAACATGATGAACCAGTGCCACAAATGTATCCGCCACAACCGACCTCAGTTGGGTCATATAATGGTAAGAATACGCCAAGAGTACGACCAAATGAATCACCTTATCAAGCAAACTCACCCCAGGTGAAGCAACTGTTTTCTAATTCACCATTGACAAATCCGGTGGTTTCTCCTAAGGAAGTTAAACAACGACAACATCAAGTTAATTCAAGAACTAGTAGTATTGCTAATGAACATGCTACCCCGGGTTCTAGAGGAGGTACTCCAAATAACAACTGAGCGATAGCGAAGTTGTTAGACAGCAGTAACAAATAAATCAACGTGTAACTTATAAATGTGTAACTATATATATTTTCTGTAAAATTAATCAAAATAAGTAAGAAATACAATTTTGTCACTATATGTTGGTGTTTTTCCCGTGTGTTATATTTATACCATACGTGTTACGTACAATATCTTTATTTTTCCTTGTAATCTACAGTTGTTATTTTATATTTTTTCTATGTGATATAATTTCGCTTAGTGGTTACCATATATGTTCTACTATACATTTACTGATAACTTCGCCTTTCGCTCAGTCAGTATGGGCACGCACTAACAACTTCGCTTTCGCTCAGTTGCTAGGCTAATCAAACGGAATCAAAAACGATTCAGCAATAACTCTAGCTCTAGCATTCAAAAACAACTTCATCTCACTAATTTCCTTATCCACATCTTCCATAAATTCAATAATAAAATCCACCAATTTATCCTTCAACATTTGTTCTGTATGGAAATTAGTAATTAAAAATGAAATATCATACCCCTTGATCGGAACTCTCCTCAAGATAAAGAAATTTTCTGCTCTTGATGTTAAAAATCTTGTAAATTGATGAACTAAAATCGTTTCAATTTCATCAGCTTGTTTAATCTTGATGGAAATTCGAATGGAATTAATTGATGGTTCAATCAAGATTTTTTCCAGTTCATTACGAGCTATAATCATGGGGTTTAGGATTAATTCCGGATCATGGGAATTGTCAACTTCTATTTCGGGACGATTGTGACGTTCTACTAATTGCGACAGGAAATCTTGTAAACAAATCGCGGCAGTTAATGATGTTCTCACTGCAGTTAAATATGGTTTTAAAGATTGCGACTGGAATTTGTTAGTATGGAACGGGGGTTAATTGATAGAATTGATTTACATACCATTGTGGTGGGGTGATTGTGGTGATTGGAGTAAGAGAGCTATAAGGCTCCACATTTTAAAAAGGAGGTTTGGAAAAACCAAAAAATCAAGGTTGGTGATTTTGGCAATTTCGCACGACCTGAACTTATATAATATAGATACAACTTATACTATTAATATCAGGTATAAGTTTAGTATATAAATTATAAAGCTTAGTGTAACTTACTCTTACTACTATCACTATATACATATTAATATTTTACAGTTTAACCGAGCTATACTTATACAATGCTAAAGCCTTCGGTTTCTAGGTTTGCTTTTTGCAACCAACCAGTTGAATTTATATATCTAGAGTTTTAGGGTTGAAGGTAATAAGTTAAACTTAGTTTAACTGATCTGCCTTAGCCCGGTTTACCTTCGCTATCGCTCAGTCAAACTAGTAATTCAAAACACTTGATTCAAGTTTTGTTCGTTTAACCAGGGCTGATTCATTACTTAACCTTCGTTTCTTTGAATTCTTTTGATTCATTAAATTAACAAATTCTTCAAGAATTTTCTTTGTCATTTCCACAACATCAACGTCCTTGGCAAGTTCGCCTATAATCTTATACCCATCTAACTGTTTCAACTGTTCATACACTTGTTGATAATCTATATCTTGTACCAATTCATATTCTTTCCCCCTGGATATTAATGCCCCGGGTAATTTTTGATGATTATTACTTAACCATTGACTGAATTCATATTGAGCGGATTGTAATTTTTTCCTAGTTTGTTCCTTTGCCAATTCAAATTCTTGCTTTAAAGATATATAAATCATATCTAATTCATGTGGTTCAACCACTTGAACTAATCTTTCAATTTGTTGTACCTGAGTGATAAACTCTTGTTTTGAAGGTAGCAACGTTTCCAATTGATGATTTTCTCGTATGATTGTTTCAACTAGATCCTTCTTTACTTTCAATAATTGTTTCTTTTCATCAACTATATCCCAGAATAATTCCACTGGAGTAGAACCATTTCTCCCACATATTTCAATAAATGAATCATGATTTTCCAACTGGGCTAATATATCTTGGAATTTCGTAACGGCATCAATGTTAATCAGTTCAAGTAACAGTTTGAAATTATCCCGGGCTTGTCTATCATGTGTATAATTTGTCTTGGTAATTGTGTCAATTTTCGATTGTATGTCTTGAATGATGTTGGGGAATATTTTCAACTGGTACAAGTTTAAAATATCTACTTTATTTAAAATATTAAAATGGGTGTTTGCCTTAAATCGAGAATCTACCATTAATTGATCATACAACTCTTGCCAATTATTCGACTGTTTAACTAGCAGCGGGTTAATTGAAGTTAAATAAGATTCCAACTCCACTAATGCCTGCTGTTTTCGTTGTTCAACTAGTTTCTCACTGTTAGCTTTCAATTTGTCAACATATTCATAATATAATTGCGATAATTCCAAATCTGATACAATTGAATGTTTGAAAATTGGATTATCTTGAACAATCAACAATTTACGAATGGTGATCCACCGAGTAGTCACATCAATATCCAATTTCTCCAATTCTTTAATAAAATTCTCGTTAAATTTCTCAATTAAATTTGTCTTGTTGGATAATTCATGTTGGAATTTATTAACTAAATATTCCTCATATAATTGTTTCCTTCGTAAGGGAGACGTCACTGACCAATATTCTCGCGATGTAACGAATTTCTCCATAACTTGTTGGAAAGACCAAGTTGAATCAACGTTATTATCAGTTAATAGCTTAATATATGCCTGTTCTGCTTGTTCCTTGTCTTCAATCTTGTCCTGCTCAATCTCAGGAAGAATAACCGGGTCCGAATCCACAGCTTGTGTATGCAGTTGTTCTTCAGCTGCAGCTTCACTCTTTGTAGGCTCACTTTTGACGTCAGGTTTCTCCCAGGTGGTTTCACCAGTTGATTCATTATAATAATAAGTTTTCCCATCATCAGTAGTATATTCTTGCCAATCCGATGTTGTTGTTGTTGTAGCTACTTGTTCTTCAGGCAATGTCCAACTTGTTTCGTTAGTTTTGGAATTGTAATAGTATGTTTCACCATTTTCACCGGTTACTTTCTCCCAATCTGACATGATTTAGGTGATTAACCAGATATATTTTTCACAGTAAATATGATTTTTTGAAAGGGAAGAGTTTATAGTTGGGAAAAAATCGTAGCACGTGACTGTTTTTGGGAGTTGCAAAATATTTGTGGTAAGCTGTTTTAGTATATATCAACCCTTAATCAAGTTTGCTACCCTAGAGGACGAATAATTACTAATCTAGGCTTTGGGAAGTGAACAGTAGAAAATCCAAGTTTTGAGATTAAGTGCAACTAAGGATATATATTGCTAGATGTGTATGTATACCAGAGGCATTATCAATCTTCAAGCAGAAGAAGGTTGTACCTCTTCTAAATATTCAAAGGAAAAGTAAGGATACTTTAGTAGCTGAAAGTTTAGCAGACAGGAGTTAATAAGTTTACTATATATAAGTTATGTTATGCTCTAACAACTCTATTCTTGTTAAATGTTGCTTAGTCACAATTAACTACTAGGATATTGACTTTTATATGATGGATTACAAACAATTTTGATATATGTTGAAATGCAGGTAAATATCTGAATTGAGCCATATATTGCTTGTTGCTTGTTGCTTGTTGGTCTGACGGATTGACGGATTGCCTTTTTTTTCGCCACCAAAATTGAGTCGCCGCCACCGCTGCCTGCGCGCGTCTCCTCCTTATTCTTCCACTGTGATGGTAACAAAGAGAAAAAAAAATCCTAGGACAAAAATCGATAACCGCTATATTTTAATGCAACCAACAACCACTTGGTTTGATAAGTGACTTCTTCCAACATTTATACAGTTTCAATATATAAACCATGGCCAGATCTAATCGTACCGAACCAGACATGGTGACTTCCGAGGAGGAAGAAGAAGATTCCGAATATTCCAGTTTGGTTCGATTATCCCAACAAGCCAACAATCGAACCAGACATGATCCCTCATTTAACCAGTTCAATCCAGATGACGACGATATTGAAATTGAACATAGTGAAGTAGAAGGAGATCTGGAGGAGGAAGAGGAAGAGGACGTGGATGAAGACGATGACGATTATGATATGATTGAACCTGATGCTGCTAGTTTTTTACAGAGTTTATTACAGTTGCCCAGACGAGGTGGTCGTGGTGGTGGTGGTGGTGGTGGTGACGATGATCGGTTTGAAGAAGTTGATAGAAGTGAAGGAGATGAAGAGGGACATGATGATGATATGAATGAAGACGATGTTGATCCTCGGGCCGAGTTTTTACGTGCTATTGGTGCGTTGTCAGGGCGAGCACCACCCCCACTTGGTGGGACACCTGTACCTGCAGCTGCAGCTGCGGCTGGCGCTGGTAGTGCTGGTACTGTCCCCGGAGCAGTTCCTCCAGGGAGCGCTCCTGGGTTTGTCGATGTTATGCAAAGACTCATGTCTGGTGGACTTATGTTTGATTCAAACAACAACACACACAACGAAATAGATTCGTTAATTTCCAATTTGAATCAACGTCAAGATACATTTATAATTCTTGAATCCTTGAATGAACTTTCCGAACGACTTTTAATGATGAATGGTATAACTGCCGAACGATTAATCCCCGCGAATAAATTAGCCAAAAGTTTACTTAATATCATGGAAGATCCCCTATTTGAAGAAGAATTGGAATTACATTTAGTGGCATGTCGCTGTTTATACAATTTCTTGGAAGTTAATCAAGATTTCATTCATGATGCTCTTAATAACAATGCCATTAAGATCTTATGTCAACAATTGTTGACTATCAAGTATATTGATTTAACGGAACAGATTTTACAAACTCTTGAAATGATATCACGGGACCCGATATCTCATAATTCAATTATATCAAATCAAGGATTACAAATTTTAGAATATTTGGATTTCTTGACTATACACGCGCAAAGGAAATGTCTTACTATAATATCAAATTGTTGTCGCAACATCTCCTGGAATAATTTCAATCAAATTAAACTGGCATTTGGGAATATCGCCGGGGTAGCTACTAATCATCAAGATCAAGTCGTGGTTGAACAAGCCTGGTTGACGATTTCGAGAATCATTGTAAGTTTTAATCGGAAACCCGAATATTTAAATGAGTTGTTTCTTGATAAACAAGATTTGTTAGTTGAGTTGACTCAAGTTATTCAATTAAGTTGTAATAACAAGTCAACTAGTGAACTGAAGAAGAAGTTGAATTATCTGTCTTGTTTAAGTTTAATTAAATCGTTGATTATATTAACCAGTGTAAGTATTGAAGTATCCAAGATTTTAATTGTTGATTGTAAGATTGGTCAAGTTATCCTTGAGTCGTTAACTAAGCAGACCCAACAGGAATTGACAATTGAATCAATAATGGCAGCCCCCAAGGATTTAATCTCACAGTTCCTAACCTTGATTGGAGATCTCGTCCCCTCGACTAATACCGAGGATGCGCTACCACTTAGTAAATCAAGAAGAAAGCTATGTCTTGAGACTATCCCTGATGATTATTGGAAGTTTATCAATGAAATATGGTCGTTTTTAATTATAAGTTTTGAATCAACTATGGATTTTGAAATACGAAAAAAGTGTATTAATATCATGTATAGAATTATCTATTCAAGTCTGGGATTGTCCAATATCCGAGAAATTGAATTAATATCTCCATTATTATCTTCAATTGTTAACCAGGGACAAGGTTCAATTCATCTGGATGTGTCTGAAGATGACACTAAAGTCAATTCAAATGTATTATTGCTTGTTGTTTCCTTTAATATCATTCAAATTATATTTGAGAAATCTAATACCACCACTTCATTTATTCAGAATTTCCAACGACAGGGATTAATTAAAGATATCACTTTGATCTTGACCGATTTGAAAGATGTGCAACATAAAGACTCAGTGCCTAATCAAGAATTAACTAAATCGAAAATATACCCCAAGATATACACCACTGGACTTGAAATTGAAAAATTATATCAGAAATTCACTACGGGAACTGTGATCATCCCCGAACACATTCAGATTTTACAAGATATTCAAACAGTGTTGAATGATTCAAAACAATATAAACTGTATGCTTTTAATGAATGGATTAACATCTGGAAGAAATTGAAAACTGTAGTATTATTGGAGAATATCTCTAGTTTTGAATTAATGTCATGTGGATTAATCGAATCATTAAACCAGGTGTTTCAAGGAAAGGATCAGTATGGGCCTTGTCATTTATCATTTATTGAAATATTCTTTACTGAGGAAACTTCATCACCTATCAAGTCCTTTGTTTATAAACTTCAACAAGCATTAACTAGATCTGAATCATTCAATGTTGTGTCTGCCGCGGCCAACAACCGATTCAAAGGTCATCATGCATTGGCTAATCAGATTCGATTGAAATTAACTTGTGAAGATGATCAAGAAATTCCTACTCATTTGAAAACTATGATTTTGTCCGTGCATGCCATCGCTACTTTCAAATCCGTGTTCACATTCTTGAGACAACGATTTAGATTTCTTGAAGAATTGAATGAAAAGAAATCCGACGAAGAAATCAATATTGAATTCTTGATCAATGGTGAAGTCATACCTAATGAAACCACAATCTATGGCGCCATATATCGAAGTTTACAAACCACTCCGGAACAAATAATCGACCCCGGGAAACAAATTTGGAATATTGTTCATAATGTAAGTTATAGAAAAGTTGGATTTCAAATCAAGGACCCACCGAATCCAATTGGATCACTCTATGATCAAGATGTGGAATTTGAAGATCAATCCACCATCGGTATTTTACAACTTTTAAATGTCATTTTCCATATGAATGAACATGTCAAGTCAAGTGTTTGTCTTCCTCATCAAGATTTCACCAATTGGAAGTTAACCGTGAAATTAAATCGTCAATTGGAAGAACCATTGGTTGTTGCTAGTGGGACCTTACCTGGGTGGAGTATTTACATTACCAAACAATTTCCATTTATCTTCCCCTTGGAAACAAGGATTTTCTTTTTACAGTCTACATCATTTGGATATTCTCGATTAATTAACCAATGGCAGATCCGAACTGGTACTGACGAAGATAATCAACTGAGTGACGATTCTAGGAGGAGCAACACTCTTGGCCGGCCCACGCGACATAAAGTTCGGATTTCTCGGGAAATGATGTTGGCTAGTGCGGTTAAAGTGTTGAATTTATATGGATCAATCCCCGGGATTTTAGAAATTGAATATTTTGATGAAGTTGGATCAGGATTAGGACCTACTTTAGAGTTTTACTCCACGGTGTCCAAAGAGTTTGCTAGGAAAAAGTTAAAGTTATGGCGCGATGACGAGAGTGAGAGTGACGGTGAAGGGTTTGTTGAGAATAAGCTAGGATTCTTCCCTGTTCCATTGGATAAACATCAACTTGGTAGTGAAAATGGTAAGAAGATATTATATTTCTTTTCAATATTGGGGAAGTTTATCGCGAGAGCGTTATTGGATTCTCGGATTATTGATTTTCAATTCAACCCGGTGTTTTTAAAATTGATTCAATTATTAAATCAAGTAACCACGAAACTATCTTCTAAATTAATCAAGAAATTCACCAGTTTAACTAATTTGAAATTGGTTGATCGGGAATTGGCGGATTCAATTGAACGGTTACAGAAATATACCACAAACACTGACCCAACTGTGATTAAAGAATTATGTTTACATTTTGTATTACCAGGTAACCCAGACTATGAACTAACTCCAAATGGCCACGATATACCGATAACCCGGGAAAACTTGCAATCATATCTCAATAAAATCATTGAAACTACATTGTATACCGGTATAATCCATCAAACTAAAGCATTCATGGATGGGTTCTCAACTGTATTCCCAATAAACTCGTTAATAATCTTTCAACCGTATGAACTTGCCGAATTATTTGGAAATTCACCTGAGGATTGGTCCCCGGCAATAATATCATCGTCAATAAATGCCAATCACGGATATACCAAGGATTCACCCACGATCAAGTCATTAATTAATATATTGATTAATCTTTCACCCCTGGAAAAACGACAGTTTTTGCAGTTTCTCACAGGTGCTCCGAAATTGCCTATTGGTGGGTTTAAATGTTTGAATCCGAATTTGACGGTGGTTAGGAAACATGCCGAGGATGGATTGTCAGATGATGATTATTTGCCGAGTGTTATGACTTGTGCTAATTATTTGAAGTTGCCGAATTATTCTTCCGAGGCGGTTATGAAGAAGAAGTTGATCCAGGCTATAAATGAGGGGGCTGAGGCGTTTTTACTAAGCTGAGCGATAACAAGCGAAGTTGTTAGAAGGGATGGTTGTTTGTTTAAGATATTAAAAACGGAGTTAGTAGGGGTATAAACACAAGTATTCAGTTGTTAGGTATATTAAATAGGATAAATAAACACAAGTCGATATGCTCCATATAACCTTGTAAAATGTATACTACCAGTCCTAACGTTTGTCTGACCATTGGCTAATTTCTGAAGGACAGTTTTTACAGCAACAAGTTCATACTTTCAAGGTAGCTACTTTGATATTGATCAGTAAATAACAAGCATAGCTTCACCTGCGAGGGTAACGATTTTTGCAATCGTGTTTTATAGAAATCCTGCATATAGACACATATCCAATCCGTGCTTTGGTCAAAGCAGATTTGTGCGAATTGCATACACAGTGTCAAGTGTAGATCCAACTAAACATGTCAGTTAAATTAAATCAATTGGTTGATTCCTTGGTCCAAACAGCACCACCAGGAGAGTTAAATCTGATTAATTCTAACCTTGATGTATTAACTTCCAACACTTCAATTGTAGATGATGCAATTCAGACTTATATTAATGAGAATTCTGGGGTGTTTTCTTCACGGTATATTGCTAGTAAATATAATAAAGATTCAAATTCTTCGAAATATATTGATTATGTCAATAAGAAAATGTTTAATATTGATATTAAAACGTTAACTGCCATTGATATTGAACAATATACTGGTTCAATTGAAGTTCCGGATATTTATCATGGTTTGGTTGAGAAATTGGAAATATATGGACAAGATCATTATCCTAAATTTGCATTCACGGTTATTCCCAAACAAGAAGGTCAATTACGGGTGATTATAATTGGCCAACGATTAAATCCGGACAATTTCTATACTGGACAATGGAAATCCGAATATTTAATTGAAAATGGTCAAATTCAAGGAGAAATTGATTTAGATATTCATTATTATGAAGACGGGAATGTTAGATTGAAATTGCAGGAACAGGTCACTCAACAAGCTGTGTCTAGTGCTAGTGACGTGGTTAATTTTATTAATAATTCCGAAACGAAAGTTACATTGGACGTGATTGATCAATTTAATCAATTAAACCAAACCACGTTCAAGAATTTAAGAAGATTATTACCGGTTACAAGATCAAAGATAAATTGGGGTAATGCAATTGGTAACTATAGATTAGGTTCAGATGTAGTAAACAAAAACTAGTCTTTTCTATCTAAATTTATATAGCATCCATAATATAAAAAACACAAATAAAATAATCAGGACAATTCGAGTCAAACTTGCGTTTCTATTCATGACGTTTCTTAAATCGGTACTTGTTCGTTTAACCAGAAGCATTAACTGACTGAAATTATCATTTAACGAATTTAATATTGAATTTTCTTGTTGAATTGATCCATGAATGTCATTATTTACCGTGGTACGAAATTGATGTAATGTATGAGCTAATTCATCGAATCGTTGATTATTCTGTTCTTCTCGTGCTGAATAGTCAGTCATTATGTGTGAAGATGTTGTGATGGGGAGTTAGCGGGGTGTACTTGGTTGTAGTGGTTGAAGTATAGGTGAAGGTAACTTTTTTATTGATCAATGTCGCAATGTCAGATACAAGACATTTTTTTGAGTGAATGTGATATCTACGTGACTAGTATAGTAAATGTTACCATACTTTGAAAGTTGTTTATTAAGAAGTCCTGAAATATGTAATTATATAGATATAGATATTGTTGGGTTAGCCTGAGTTATTAAGAAGTCCTGAAATATGTAATTATATAGATATAGATATTGTTGGGTTAGCCTGAGGTTTTCTACAATTGTCAATTGTTAACATATTCAATTGAACTGGAGCTATATATTTATCAAAGATAAGAGCATGAAATACTGGATTGTGGGTACAACCCGTAGGAAAACGCTCTCGCTTAACTGACCGATATATCACACTCTCACTTATTTTCGCTATCTCTCAGCTAAGCTTAAGGTTGATATGGATATTGTGCTGGTTGATTACCAAACCCAGAACTTGTAGGTTGTTGTTGTAAATTCTGTTGTTGATATCCAAAGTTATTCCCTTGGAAAGTACCTTGATTAGGATAAGGGGTGTTGTTATATTGTTGGTTAGATTGAAATTGCTGCAGATTAGCTCTAGTTGAAATCAGTTGATCTAATAATTCATTATATGATTTAACTTCACTATTTAATTGATTATTCAACACCATCAATTCTTCCTTTCTTACATTATACTTCTCAATGAATTTCCCCAATTGAGGTCGCAAGGGAATAATCTCATTATATAATTGAGTTATTTGATCTTCATTAACATCTTGCTGCGAAGAAAGTATTGATAATAATTTATCAATTTTTTTATTTTCAATACTCAACAAGGAATTTTCAATTGAAATTTCTTGAGCCATTTCTTGATTTGATTTATTTATAATTGGTGTAACATAATTCAAGGGGAATATACCAATTTTTCCATTAGGTAACGACCCTCGCCACCAATCACGATATACCGATTCAATAACGGTAATTACATCACCTTTACGAAATGATAATTCATCTTCTTCATATGAAATTAAATCATATAATGCTCGAACTTTAGATACAGTGGCAATTGTTTGTGTTTCATTGGGAGGAGATTGATTAGGTTTAGGATCTTCGGGTAATGGTTTATCCGAAGATATCTTCTTCATGGTTTGTTCTCGTTCATATTCTTGTAATGATAATTTCAAAATTCGTTGTAATTCATCATCTTCTCGTTGTTTATCATATTGAGTACGTTCATGTTTCTCAGGTTTGGAAGGACCATTTTTTGATTTGAAATATTGTTTATATTCCGACTTCACCTTTTTATATGCATCAGTCATGGGTTTCAAACTAGGATCATCCTTAAATCCATTATACAATTGTTCAATAACTTCGACAATTCGATATTTAACGGTAATGTGTAATTTCCGATCTTGTAATCTACAAATTAAATTATCTTGTAAAAAGGATTTTGTCGCAATCTCTTGTTTAATTCTTGACCCACAATTCTCAGCAATTGAAATTAATAATGATAATGATCTTAATATAGTATTGGCATCTTTTGATGATAATTTATTAGTCAATTCTTGTATTGCTTGTTTGGTAGTGATTTCAGGATCACTTGATATTTTATCACATACATCTAAAATGTATTGCCAATTATCAGCAGTTAAGGTTGGATCAGTCGCTTTATTAATTAATGTAGTCAATGAAGGGGACATGTTGGTGTTGTTCTCTGGAGCGGTGGCGAAATCCATATAAAGTAGTTGGTTTTTTCTAAAAAGAGAAGTTGTAAAAATAGTTAGTTACACTTTTGGTGTAATATGCAGGACTATCTAAAATTTGATCCTGCGATAGTGCTGAAACACTATTAAGATAAACCAACAGTCGCATAGAGTAGTAATCGCAGTGAAAAGGGTTTGAACCTGGAGTTTATCGTATGTACAATATATAGTACACAATTTGAATATTTAGAGAGAAAACGGTATAAAACAGACATTAGACAAAATAATATATAGAATTGTTGCAAAATTTCTTCAAAATTCCGGTTGTAGCATAGATTTGAATACTATAGAATCTGTAACTCTACAAAGATGTGATATACATATATCTCCAGATTTTCAATTGAATTATAAATGATTATCATCCCCAGCCTTAGAATGCTTACAAATATTGGAAATTTTAAATCGGTTGCTACTTCCAATCGAAAAGCTAAAGTGGTATATTAGATCATTTGAAGAGTATAATTAGATGGTCAAATTTCTAAATTGAATTTAAACCAGAATTCTCACGTATTACGTTTCGTGTTGATCTTTTTAAAAAAGTAGCTCCAGATTTTTAGCAACTGCAATAAAACTCCTCCACTGGCAAAATAAAAAGGAGAAATTAGAGTGCAAGCAGGAAAAAAGGGGAAGCTCCAATAGGGGTAGCATGTGCTTTGTTTGTGTAATTGTTCTATATAGCCTTATTGTTAACTAGGTCATTCATTTTTCTAGTCTACTGAAATTGCGTTCAAAACATCTCCTATACTGGTTATCGTTAATTTGTGTAAACTTTCACAAAGGTCACTAAGCATCTTGTAAGCCCTTGCTTAGAATTAATTGGGCGATTTTAAAAGCTTATTTTTTTTTAATATTGGGGGGTTTTTTGTTCGCGCGTACTGAATTTTTTTTTACTTCCTCTTCGAAATTCAGACAGTAATTTATAAACAACTGTTTTCTTCTGGTTTATTACTTCAAGTATTTGCTTTCATTCGTTAGAAAAAATGAGTTCACTTCAAGTTCCGGATGATGATACTGTAACCCGTCGAAGAAGAACTTCTTCTGTTGGTCATATTAACGTGGGGGACACCGCATCCAGTGGGTTCACAACCTTGCACACCACCAAACAACAAAGAAAACGTTCAAAATCAAGATTAGTTGAATTAGAACTGCATTCAAAATCTGATACGGCAATTGTTCACAAAATAATTGTTGCATTTCAAGAATTAACATATCGTCATACTTGGATTTATCCATTCATTTACTTAGGAGGTATATTATCCACATTTTATCTTTCAACACCTGAAAGTAAAACTCATCAAACAATAGAACGGTTTATTATTCCTCAATATCATTTTTCAGGTACTGATCAATATGGTAAAGGTGGTGATGATTTTAAATTTGTGGCATTTTATGCTCTTGTATTCACATTTGTTCGTGAATTTTTAATGTGTTGTTTACTTCGTCCAATTGCTAAATTTTGTGGTATTCGTAAAGAATCAAAACAAAAAAGATTTATGGAACAAACTTATTCAATGTGTTATTATGGTTGTACTGGTCCAATTGGATTATGGATCATGTCAAGATTACCAATGTGGTATTTCAATACTACTGAATTTTATATAAATTATCCTCATAAAACTCATGATTTTTATTTTAAAGTTTATTATTTAGGTCAAGCAGCATTTTGGGTTCAACAATCTGTGGTTTTGGTTTTACAATTGGAAAAACCAAGAAAAGACTTTAAAGAATTGGTTTTCCATCATATTGTTACCATTGCTTTAATTTGGTGTTCTTATAGATTTCATTTCACTTGGATTGGATTAGCAATTTATATCACCATGGATGTTTCCGATTTTGTCTTGGCAACTTCGAAAACTTTAAATTATTTAAACAGTCCAATAACAGGACCATTTTTCGTGGTATTTATTGGGGTTTGGGTCTATCTTAGACATTATTTAAATTTGAAAATCTTATGGTCAGTATTAACCGAGTTTAGAACTGTGGGTGAATGGGAATTAAATTGGGATACTCAACAATATAAATGTTATATCTCACAACCAATTACTTTTGGTTTAATCTTTGCCTTGCAATTGGTTAATATTTATTGGTTATTTTTGATTTTTAGAATTTTGTATAGATATATCTATGTCGGAGTTACCGAGGATGAAAGAAGTGATGATGATGAAGAAAGTGAAGTTAGTAGTGAAGAAGAGTCGAAAAAGAAGAATTAAATAGCTTGGAATGATGAAGTGGAAGAGAAGTATCGAAGAAGAATAACTAGGTTAATGGTGGTTCTAGTTTAATATTTGTAGTAATTTAATAGTTAATATAATTTTGTTTGAAGTAAATTGGATATACCATCACTACTTGGCTTGAGTTATCTTTATCCAAATATATAATTTGATTTAATATCCTGTTAATCCTAATATCTAACTAGTATTAAATATAAACTTTCACATTTGATAACAATTACATAAATAGCTCTTCCATTCCAATAATATATTTATTGGGCTCTGCTTTTGCAACAAATATAAACCTGCATATAATGTTTGTTTACTTTTGGTTTTTTTTGAAAAGAGCTGAAGAACCATTTTCTTTTTCTTTCTTTACCACAAATCTACACTTAGCGCTCCTTAAAAGTAATCACAATGTGTCCTAAATATCCACAATTTGTTAATAAGATCGTGATTCAGTGAGTACTGGTTTATTGAGAAGATGCATTTACGATTCGTAAAAAATTTCCGGGAGCTTAGAGGTTGGAGGATGAGCTATTGGAGAATTAAAAGTAATAATTCGATTTTAACTATTCTTTGATTAAAAGTAAATACATATTTCTCTTATTCAATTTGGCTTAACCTCACTTGGTTTCCGAACCACAATCACTTGCGGATGCCTCAAATCTATATGGACTAACAGTTTAAAATTTGCAGAAACTAGTATTTTTTCCTTTGGGTAAAGGAGCATTATTATCAAACTGGAAGGAAAATGACCTATTTCAATCTTCTTTATTGGACAAAACAAAAGCAACAAAGAACGAAGCTTATATTTATATCTCAGCTCAAATAAAGAAAACCTCAGTGTAACCTCCGAGATTGGGTTCTGGACTAAATCTAATACCCTGAGGTTAGGGGGTAGAATCCAGCTATCCAAATTATCAATCAAATTATGGCCAAGCAGTAGCATATCCAATTCAATAAGTCTATTCCAAGAGACATATGATAAAACATTATTAATTTCATTAAATTTCAAGTCCAACTCTACAAGTGATGTTGGGAACTGAAAATGTGTCAACTCATGGATTCGACAATGGTCCATGTATAAGTTGGTCAACTTACAAGGGAATCGAAATTGAGTTCCATAATCCCAATTCCAGGGGTTTTTTGATACATTTAGATATTTCAAACTCAGTGGTAACCTTCTTATATTGTCAGTCTGGATAAGTTTATTAGAACTGATATCTAAATGTAACAATTTACTAGGCCAGCCACAAGTCTGATTGATTTCAGTCAATGTATCATCAACTAAACCATTACGATTTAATTTTAATACCTCGAGGCCTTGTGGCCACGTGTCGCCTTTGATAGTTCTGATCTGATTACTGGAAAGTGATAATTCACGTAAGGAGTTTGGTAAATCATCAATCACTATAGTGGATAGTTCATTTGCGTTCATTGTAAGCACAGTCAAATTTGCCAGAAACTTGTTTCTTAATTTGGAAAAATCACAGAGGCCAATACGAGTCAAGGAAACAGAATTGAGATTAGCAGGAAATATTATTGGTGTAACATCCAGAGACTCGTTACCCAATAATGAAAGAGTTTTTAACTTGTTGGGAAACTGGACTTTCTGCCACTCAATCCAATCGTACATTTCAAAACCAATATCCTGAAGACTTGGATGATTTACAAAGCTTGGATTGTTAACCAACCCCCCATGTTGTATCAGATTCAATTCGACACTTCGCAAAACTAGCTTTGTCAAATTATTAAACGATAATACATAGTTGAATTGCCCAAGTGTAATGGGACTGCTATCTTGTAAGATTTCTAACTGATCAACTTGACTAATTCTATCATGATATCTATCCAATATATCTATGATCTTATTAATATTAGAACCTCTTCCGTTATGAATAACCAATCTCCTTGGTATAATATCGGGAAATCCATCCATAAAATCCAAAACTCTTTGCTCAGTAAAAGTGCAATGAAGATGTTTATGGAGTTGCTCATAAATAGTGTAAGATAAAGTCGAATTTGGACTAATTACAAAATGAAGCTCAGTTGAAAAATAATTGCGAACGGCCAGACTAATATAATGATCAGGAAAACTCATAAAGAATTTAGTTAGATGCTCCTGGGTAACATGGTTAAAAATTATATGGAGGGCATGATCAGGTAGGTGTGGTAAGTATTCTTCTAGGAAAACTGCAATAGATGCATTGTCATTCACCGTAAGGGTGTTCATCTTTTATAGTCAGGACCCTAAGTGAAAGTTGTCTTTACAAGATTAAGAAATGGTTCGTTATTTGAAAACATTCCAAATTAGTTTTATTAAGGATTATATAGTTTTATAATGATATGCAAGAAAATTAGTTGTATAACAAACAATTGAAACTGCAGTAAATAACTCAGAAATGAAACAAGCATAACAATTCACCACTTTTAGAAAAACAATAATATGCGATTTAAATTTAGATGGCAAGAGTGGGTCTTCAGGTCGAGGAAACTTCTAGCTTATCATACGGTTCGAGATTATGAACCATCGTGTGATAGTTTATGTCGATCTAGTTGCGAAAAGCGATTTAAAATCTCTAGGCAGCTTTATTGAAGGTTTAGTTTTTGAAATCACGACTGAAACTAGTGGTGTACTATGTATATAATCACCATTTTGTAATGGCATTCAAGAAATATCTATCGATTTACTATGTAAGACTATTATGTTCTGCAGTTCTTTAGTCATGTTTATAAGCAAGCAAAAAGGCTGCAAAAAATTTGTAACCACCCAAAAACAAACAACTTTTTTGCTTGCTTTTTTACCACCCAAAAACACAAACAACTTCTTTGCTGCAAAACATTTGTAACCAACCAAAAACACAAATATGGTCATAAGAACAGAATTCATTGCTACATTAGACAAAAAAGATTATTGCCTTTGTGATGGCATGATTATTAACTCCACCGAAAGATCATTGAGACGCTTTGATCAGTCCACCTATAGATTAGCTTTCCACTTTACCAATGACCAGTTCAGAAAAATGATAGATTTTTACACCCGCTTGGAAACTTCCTCATCTTTGGAAATAGAAAATTCAATTGAATCCATCGTGAAAGTAGAAGACTGTTTCATTTACCAAAGTGGTCAAGATTTAATCAGAGAACCAACTGACCAGTGCACTCACAATGGTGATTTAGGTTTTCATAAACTTGTGAAAGGGGTGGCAGTTCAAAAGGAAGATGAATCATACTGTTTTGTATACAGCAAAATATCTGATCCTGAGAAGTACCTTAGCAAAATTAATAGAATTGATACTCTACTTGTGAACCGTGTGGATAAAATCTTGGGTTTAGATACAAACATAAATCCTAATTTGGATGGTATTAATATAGATAAATTGTTCTCGGAATTAGATGCAAGCAATAGAGGCATGGAATCCAATGAACCTTCCATATCTCCAGAAAGGACGGAATCAGAAGAACCAACGAGTGATTAGAGAAAATTGAAGAAGAATAGCTAGATTAATGAAAGAAATAACGAGTGATTAGAGAAAGAATTGAAGAAGAATAACTACATTAATGAAAGAGATAATGAGTGATTAGAGAGAGGATTGAAGAAGAATAACTAGATTAATGGTACTCGATTATGGTTTTTTTGCTAGAAGTTTATAATTTAATATAATTTTGTTTTGAAAAATTATTTTTTTCCGATACGGTAATAGAAAACTAAAGACTGTACTACTAAGTTCCGAAGATTGGTTGAATATTTTTTGGGGTTGAGTATAAACCAATTCTGGTCATTAGTTTGAATACAATATGAAAGCACTTGCGGTCTTTATGAATCTTTTTCAGACTAGATCGACATTATTTTCCAAACAGCCTTCGTTACTGTATCTGTTGACTGTTAAATTGTATATTTTCTGCTATATAAACTATATGAAAGCCATGTTTTCAACTCTCTGCATATCTAATCTTTCTGTTTAATGATGATGTTTCAAGTGAGTTTGGTATTCCCAAGTGTAACCAACAACAACAACCAAAGCAATCAAATGTAATAATGGTTTACCAGATGCATTGTTTCCGTCAAAGTAAGCACGGTAGTACTTGGTGAATGGGTTGGCGGTTGGTGCAGGGGCTGGAGCAGCACCCTTTGGTAACTTTTGGTAGAAAGAAACAACATCAGCCATCCTTTTGGCATTTGGATTAGATCCAAGGGACTATAAATAAATGTTAGTATTATTAATTTGGTTTTTTTGAATTAATTAGGTGAGAACCCGGGATCAAGCATAGGTCAAAAATAATTATCGATACTAAGGGAAACACGATACACACTGCTTCTCTAACTCTAGTTCAATCATATAAAGCTCTTCGTCTGGAAAACATGCCTTATATTTTGATTTGATTTTTATAGTCGTATATGCACCTCTCCTTTGCAGCATTCAAAAAAGTATCACTTTATAAAGTGTTGTATGACTACAATCTAGAACATCGACCTCTTGATATACGTTATTTCTAATTAGTTCAAAGAAAAATCCTCATACAAATAAATGACTATGCTCCCAATTTACTCCCCAAAATAAATAGATTTTCACATACTCTAGCAGAAGCGATCTTTGGTGGAATCAAAGTAGACAATTGTCTTCTGATGATGAATGACATTATTATTGCTTACCAGTTATACTTAAATCAGATTATTTCCAAAACATTATGAACAATTTTTCTTCACATTAATTTTGATTTTTCGGAAAAGACCATTCTTCGGCTGGGGTACACGACCTGTGTTTTTAGTCAATAATTGAATTTGATTCGCTCAAAAATGGAATAAATTTTTACAAAACCGAGAAGCACGTGATACTATACACATGAGAAATATGATTGTACCAAGAATAGATAACTAGAATGGTATCTAGCAAATTAAATGAATAGATATTGCCATACAAGTGCGAATTAGTATGCCGAATGCAGGGGATCTGTTAATCAGTATCTACTTCTATACATAACATTACGGGATGGTACTCGATGCTAGGAATTACTATGCACGTCATTAGTCTCTTACTCTCAGGGGATACTATTGTTTTAAGAGAAAATGAATTAATACATTCAGGCATTAATAAATAATGAATTAATTCTAATATACATTAATACTATATCAATCTAATTATACTTCAATGATATACAACACTAGAAAAATCGTTAGTATTCATTCCCACAATAAATCACAATACTTTTTCTAATACATACCATTATTACCTCTAATAAACACATCTCCATAATCCCTGACAACTTTACCATTGGTACATTCCTTTGCATTATCCAATACAACATTCATATATCCATCTATAGTTTGTAAATTCCCTGTGTAACCAATACCATTGTGTAATTTAACAATCACTGATGATCCAATTATATCACCCAAGAACTTTGATGGGTCTGTCTTTTCAAATTCTGACATTTTTCGTGAGATTACGTTTTAATACCTTATCAAGTTATGTTGAATCAAAACCAATCCTGAAATATAGTTTGGTTTATATCAAGAACGAAGGGAAAAAAATTAAAACTAGAGTAGTGTACTTTGTCTAATATCGCCAATATTCCCACGCCGCTTTATTATTTGCAACATCAAAAACACCCATTTCACACAGTTATAGATAGAGCAAAATAAGGTTTAAAGAAAGAGAAAGCAAAAGAAAGGCATAAATAGGGAAAAAAACGTATTAAAGGGGGTTTTTAGTGAGTAGACCTAATAGGAGAATCTCACATATCTACACAATAAATATGAGTAGAC